>CABHPQ010161031.1:34815-44929 GCA_902168405.1 Peromyscus aztecus | reverse complement strand
TCTCTCTCTCTCTCTCTCTCTCTCTCTCTCTCTCTCTCTCTCTCTTTCATCACAGCAACAGAAAGCAAACTAGACATTGGGTCATATGACAGCTCTATTTTTTATTTTCTCTAGAATCTCTACAGTTTCTCATAACGGCTACATTATTTATATTCCCACGATGGGACCATGAACACCATGAAATTCACAAATAAAGCAAACTTTTCCTTTTTTTCTGGAGAATTGGTTTAAAATATACATAAGTAAAACAGTAAATGAGTTATCACTGCCCATTCATGAATATGGCTAAAATCCAGTTCCAGCAACATCAAGTGCTGGCAAGAATACAGAACAACACAGGCTCTCACTCAGTGCTGGCAGGAATGCGGAACTGTTTGGCTACTTTGGAAAGCAGTTTCTTGCAAAACTAAACGTACTCCTACTGTAATCTCCAGCAATCACATTCCTTGGTATTTAGTCAAAGGACTTGAAAACTTAGGTTTACACAAAAGCCTGTAAGTGATGTTTATAACAGCTTTATTCATTATTGCCCTATTGGAATAAACTAAAATATCTTGCAATAGAGGAATGGATAAACTATAGCTCATCCATGCAGTGGAATATTATTCACTGGTAAAAAGAAATGAAGTCTCAAGCTGCAAGATGACGCACAGGAATTGAAATGCACATTGTCAAGTAAAAGAAGCCAGTCTAGGAAGACTACATACTGTGTGATTTCCAACTGCCCAACATTCTGGAAAAGGCAACACCTGGGGAAACCAGAAATGTCAGTGGTTTCTGATTCTAGGTGGGATTGGGGAGGGTTGAGCGGGTGGAGTGCATGGATTTTTAGGACTTTTAATGACCATATCCTGCATGACACTGTAAGGGTAGATGTGTGTACATTGTCAAAACCAGGAAGCTGCAAACAGAGGACGACCCCTATACATGGGTGTTAGTCAATAATAATGCATCAGTATTGGCTCATGGGTGTCTCATTAATGCAATATGTTGATGGGCAGTGAGGGACAGAGGGAATATGTAACATGTTTTCTATAAGCTTAAAACTATTCAAACAAGTGTATTAATTAAAAAAAACCATACCAGTATGTCATTACTGTGCAGATGTCATGGCTATTGAGTCAATGGGGTGTGCTGACACACTCACAAAGCAAATTCATTTTTTATACTATTTTGTCTTTTCTGAAAACTCCCCACTTCCCTCTTTTAAGCCAGTGTCTTGCTCTGTAGCCCAGGCTGGCCTGGAACTACCTGGTTGTCTGACTTTCTTTCCTCTTCTTATTGATGCTATAGACAGAAACTTCCCTGGTCTTCATAAATGTTGAGAAATGTCTCTTGGAATACTACAGAGTCAAGTCCATTGGACTATTTAAACACCCCTGACCTGAGGCAGGGTCTGTATCAGGCTGGGAGACTGCAGCCCTTAAGGAGCTTGACTTCCATACCCTCCTTTCTGCACTCCGGATTCTGCTATGGCTCCTCTAGAGATGGAGGCATGGAGCAGGAGAGACGGTTATATTCATAGTCTCTCTTTGATACTCTCCAAGGAGGGTACCTGTCTCAGTTCAGCTTTTATGCTGGATCTCTGGACCCAGGTCAGTGCCTCCTGTGTCTGGCTACTTTAAAAATTTTAAGTTATAGAGGCCATGGATGTAGCTCAGTTGGTAGAGTGCTAGCTCCAACATGCACAGGTCCTGGATTTGAATCCTAGCACCATATAAACGAGATGTGGTGGCTCACACCTATAATCTCAGCACTTAGAAGATAGAGGTAGGCAATCATCAGGGGTTCAATCAAGATCATTCTCCACTATGGTGAGTTGGAGACAAACACTATATAAGACTTCATCTCAAAACCCCCAAACAAAACACACACACACACACACACACACACACACACACACGAATAAACAACAAAAACAAAGAAAAGGGACTGGAGAGATGGCTCAGCAGTTAAGAGTATTGGCTGCTCTTCCAGAGGACCTGGGTTTGATTTCTAGCTTCCTCATGACAGCTTATAACAGTCTGTAGCAGAAAGAGACAGAGAGGCAGAGAGACAAAGACATGAGAGAGGAGAAACGGGACAGAGAGAGACAGAGACAGAGAGAGACAGGAGTGGGTGGAAGTCCAGACATTCAAAAGCTGACCTGGCATTTACAGTTGAACCTACTAGAGAACTTTACAACCATACAAAACACCAAGCTCAGAACACCCTGAGGTCATGATGAAAGGAGGCAAAGCCAAGCCACTTCTTGTGTTACAAAACAAATTACTATACTTCGTGAAAAATGATGAGCTCTTGTCCCACTTGACTGGAAAAATAATGACCACTTTCTCACTCTTTCCAAATGCAGCTTTGATCTTGTCCATCTCTGCTCCCTCCAGATGAGATTTATTACATGACTTTTCATAGAAAATCCACCCTCCACCTCTCTCTCATGCTTTAGAGATCAGAGCTTACTCTACTCACAGTCCAACATCAAGTGAGCCCTCACTTCCTTAACCCCCCTAATCATACATAAACTCCTACAGTGAGTTCAGTCCTAACCCCCTTTATTGCCATGTTCCGTGGATCCTCCTCAAGGGTTGAGACAAATATCTATTTCTGGTGGCTTTCATTGGCAGAAGCCGCAGCAAAAGTCACACATGAACATTTTACTGTGTGGTTTTTTTCTCTCTGCATCCTTCCAAACCTCTTTATTCTCACCAGATTGCAAATACTTCCTTCTTCCTTTACTGCTTTATTGAGGTTTGATTTGCATATGATTGCTGCATATTTGGAATGTAACTTTGATAAATTTTGCTTGTACTTTCAGGAACTATTAATCTACTTTTTTGTTCCAGTAGATTGTGTGTGTGTGTGTGTGTTTGTGTGTGTGTGTGTTTGTGTGTGTGTGTGTGTGTGTGTGTGTGTGTGTGTGTGTGTATTGGGGGGCAAGAATACTCCAATAGAGATAAGCAGGCTTAATGCTTACATCTTAGCTTTCAAATTCCTTCTTCACTAAGAGGAGCCAGGACTCCTTTGAGAAATGACCAGCTCCAAGTTTATGGCTGAAAAAGTCCAGAAAGCAACTGGGATGTTTGGTTGCATTAGAAAATCAGAAAGTATTTAAAGAATGATTCCAACATGGCGGAAGCACAAAGGCGCTAGCTTGAAGGGGCTCCCAAAGACCATGCCTGTCATTATGTGTCATGAAAATGAGTGTTAGTAATGGATTCTATACAACTGGATAAAATGGAATCCATGAGTCAGACAGGTGCAAATACAAACGTATAAAGAAAGTTTCCTTCCAATCAAAGCACTTGGAAGGAAGGGTAAAACTGGAAAGTTACCAGTTGGCAGTCCTCATGGTAGTTAATTCACCCAGGAAACAATGTCAAGGATGTTAGGATGGGCCAGGAGTGGTGAAGGTTAGATGGAGATGTATTTTCTTAGTCTCTGCAAAGAGAAAAAGAGCAACTTTTTAGTAGAGAACTTGGAGAGGCACCTCAGGTAGGTGATCTAAGTTCACATCAGCTGATGGAAGGTCAGTTGTAGCGACAGTCATCAATGAGAATGCAATGAGAGTGCATGTGTGACACTCTTGTCCCCAAAGCATCACCTGAATCAGTCACAAATAACTCACCTGGTCTCAAAGGTACCACAGTCAGGAAAGTCAAGAATGGATGGAGAAAACCAGGGAGGGACTGGAGAGATGGCTCGGCAGGTAAGTGCACTGGCTGCTCTTGCAGAGGACCCTGGTTTGAGTCCCAGCACCTACATGGTGGCTCACAGCCATTGTAACTCCAGTTTCACGGGATCCAATGGCCTCTTGGCTTCTTCAGGTACCAGGATTGCACATGGTGCACAAACATGCAGGCAAAACACCCACACATACAAAAATTTTAAAAAGGTTTTATGGGCTCTAGCATTATTGGAACAGTCAGCACAACCTCAATAGCTATGATGATTAGGTGACAGGAATGTAGGCATATTAATTTCTTGGGTTTTATGCTGTATCATTATGTCAGAGAACGTCCTTGTGCATGGAAAACATAACGCTCAAGTATTTGTGCTAATCTTGGAACTGAAGTAACGAACTCAGTCCCCTTTGATCCTAGTCTTGAGGGCTCTCAAACTCTGTCCTTCCACTCTTCATGGAAGGTTTTCAGAGGGCTTCTGCAGAAGACCTGGGCTATCTAGATGTTGATGCCAAGAAATAATTGAGAACAATGCGAGGGGATGTAATGTTGATGAACTTTGTTCTGTGCCTGGGACTTTCCCTGTTTTTTGCTGTGGTGTTGAAACCAGGAAACTTATTAATGATATCTATACCATATCAACACAAACATTAATATTAATGTCTTGTGAGGAGGTTTGGAGCAGTATGGGAATTCCCCCTGCCATAGGCGCTGTCCCAGAAAGATATGGCTGGCAAAGCTATGTTGCTCACAGGAAAAGAAATACTTGTGGCCAGACTCATGCCTCTCACACTTTATGATCAAGTTGGATCTGTGCTGTCTTTATAAATTCTTTCATAAAGCTGTAATTTGCTGTAATCCAACACTCTCCAGGTAGGAGAAGCTTTCCCCCTGACTGTTGAAATTACCCAGAGCTTCTGCCTGGAAGCCAGGTGACTCCATTCTCCATGGGCTCTTCTTCTCTTTTACTATTCTTGCACACATCACTGAAGTTTACATGAATTGATCACATCTCTCCACCCTTCTGTACTCTCTTCACATCCCCTTCCCAGTCCTAAGTAATCCCTCTTCTTCGTCCAACTTTTAAGTCTTGTTTTTCCTTTGTAGGTTTCAAGGACATGAAAGGACCCACCGGTGACATTTGTCTCTCTGTATCTAGCTGGTTTTGATTAACATTCCACCCCAAGTTCTATCCATTCTGCTTCAAATGACAGGCTTTAGTTCTTTTATGGATGAAAAATATTCATGTACCCCCTGCCACCCCCAATATTCTACAAGGGTCTTAAAACAGACTACTGATCTCGATCTCATGCTATAAAAACCATCAGAATAAAATGCTGTTGTGGTAGCAAGTTATAACTTCATTGACTTGGAGGGCAATCCAGGTGCTGTCTCTGCCAGTCTCGTGTTTAGCTGTATGTATCATGGCCATTCTTGACCCACACAGATTTCTCAAAGTCCATTTTGCCACTGAGCCTCTCTGCCACAGGCGAGGAGGTGGTGACCTCATTTCTGAGGCTCACTCCTTCAAGTTTCTAGCTGGTTAATTCCAGGCCACTGGAACTGGCCTGTATACTGATTAGCCAATCATTGTGCTGATTTTCTCTCAAATCAACTGCAGAAGATTCCCATCACCCATCATCCTCTGCACCTGCCTCTCCCTACCTTCGCCTCTGCTCCTCCATGCAACCTCATAGTTACCTTCCTTATTTCTGTTCTACAGCAATGAAATTATGGCTCTAACATGTTTTAGTTTCATCCCTGTCTCAAAGGTACCATGTTCAGCTGAATTAGACAGAAATACAGACAGCTCAGTCCTTTTAGAGGCCTACTGGATTTGTTAAGAGGCATGTCAGTACCGTGCCTAGATTCTGCACATGACTTGCTATTTTATGATGGAACTCAGACTGGTGTCCATCTCTCTCCATCACACCAACATCTCCCAGTTGTATTGCTCCACACCAGGGTGCCCAGGCCAATTGCTTATCTTACATAGAGATAAATGGTTTGCGTTCCTGTCTTGAGGGAGCTTATTCCCAGCAAGGCTCTGCAAAATATGATAAATACCAACTTAGCAAATTGCATGTCAAAATCTCTCTTGATGAGTAAAAGGGTGTTGGTGAAGGGTACAGATTGGGGAGAGCCCAGGGCCTCAGGCTGGGGAAGAACCCCTTTACTAATGTGAGATAATCTGGAGCCAGGAGACATGAATGGGGGATTGTGCATTTCTGGGCTGTAACCCCCCCTCCCCTCCTCCTTAGCCCCATCTCTCTATAAAAAGTGAGCTGGGATAATTGCTGGAAAACAGCCTGCATGTACTTGGGGAAAGAAACTTTTCATGACATAATGGTTTTGGATACACTCCTGCTAAGCTGGTGCCCTGTGGCTGTTTTTCCATCATGGTATTTCACAACCTGTGATCTCTTCTTTGGAGAAAGAGGGAAACTCAGGCATGGGGCCTGCAAGGGGAGATGGATGAGAACGGACTCTCTGTTCTCTTTTCAGCATGTGGGATGGAGCATTGGTTCTCTCTGGATCCAGGAGGTCTGTGGCTTGGCCCTGCTGACTTCGGCAGTCCTGGATTCTGGGCAAGTTAGTTCTGGATAAGAAACAAAGAAAGTATGTTACAGAAAACAGAACTTCAATAGGCTAGGTAAACAATAGCATTATAGACTCCAGAGCAGAACGAAATTCTCCAGTCAAGACTTTGTTCCTCTTACAGTTGGTTGGCTCTAAGGTTTGAGGCAAGAGGAAGATGTAGAAGATAGAACAAGGAGTCTCCAGTATGACCCTGTATGACCTGTGGAGGCCCAAAGGGTGAGACTCATGTATGTGTTCAGGGTCAAAGGGCCTGGATGAAAATCAGAGCTGTCTCCCAATGGTTGACTCACACAAGTTGGGGTGAGCCTGCACTGCAGAGGAGAGAGAGACCATTGAGAGTCCATGAATAGGATGAGTAGCCAGCCTGCAAAAGGCGAGGAGGCAGAAGAGAGGAGGCCTATGCTTGCTTACCTAGAGGGAAAACAACAGCCTCACTGTGGCTTTCTCCTTGACAAAGTGCTCTGTGCATTGCCTCATCTACAGAAGCCTCTGAGCTAAGTAGGGCGGATGCTCTGATCTCCAGTTCACAGAAGAGGAATTCAAGGTTCACAGAAGCTAAATGCTCTTCCAAAACCACACAGTAAACAAGGGACAGAGCCAGGCTGGATGTCAGCTCTTGCTCCCATGGTTGGTGGAGAACATGATGGTACCTGTAGGTGCTAACAGGCTGGCTTGTTTGGTCCTCTGCACCTCCACTGTCCTGCCTCAATGGCCTCAGTCTCTCAGGTTGAAGCTCCATTTCCAGGAGAGTGCCACCAGAAAGCAAAATGGAGGTTGCGAAATTTTGAAGTTTATGAGTCTTTGGCCCATTGGAATATTATAATTTTTATGTCATAATTCTGTAGCAGAATCTTCTAGAGGCACAAACATTGATATGTCCCTCAGCTTCTTGACCCTGTACTATTTCTCTCCCTTGGGGATGCAGACACAAATCCTGTGTCATGCCCTGATCTTTGGTCAACATCTATCACCTATCCGATGTAATGGATACACTCTCCCAAGCTCAATTCTTTGGCTATGTTGGAAAGCTTTCTTGCCTTCTTGGCCACACACTTATCCTTTGTTTGGGTATAATGAGAGTGTTCCAGAAGACACAAAAGGTCCTCTTAAAATTTTATATTTGACTAGTCAAGGGCTCTATATGTAATTGTTGGAAATAACAATGACTATAGATTATTGATGGAAGATTTGGTGGGATCTGCTGGAGAAGGTTCCATCCATTTTGGAGCAACCAGTCAGACTTCAGTAGCCCTAGGATGTTGGTGACTGTCTTGGTGGTAGGTGAATGTTGTAGGTTGTAGACACAGCTGGAGTCTGCTGATGGTGTGGAATGACTGTATGCCATCTACAAAGGTTATGTGGAGGTTTGAAATATCTCCACTTCCTCTCCACTGGAATCACATACTGCTATGAAGCTTGTAGCCATTCTGCTGCTTGGGGTTACATATGCACATTGAGGTCCTGAGGTTGGTGGAAATGGAATTTAGACAGGTTACTGTCAGTGAGGCTTGAAAGGGGGCATGCCATACTCATGTTGAGCTTCTCCTTTTTCCTTCCCTGGGTTTTCTTCAGCAGTACAAATGCTAGGAAGCATCAACAGCATTTTCCAATTAGTGGTTTCCAATATAATCCCAGCAATGAACTAGATCACTACAAACACAGCTCCCCAAGTTCTTGGAGATCCTGATGGCTTTGAGGTGACACCCACGATTAGGGCAATTCGAATGCTTACCCAGGCTGGGAAGTAACAGGCCTGCCTATGAGGAGGGGCTGGGGAACTTTTGAAGGACAGTACTCTACAAGGATGGTGCTCTAGGAAGGGTGTAAACAAGAGGAGATGCTAGTGTTGCTTCATCTCTCCATCTGGCATCATTTGTAGGTGGACTTCCTGAGTCCCACGAGCCATTCCCAAAATAACCACACAGAGACTTATTATTAACTATAAAAGCTCAGGTGATAGCTTATGCTTGCTACTAACTAGCTATTACAGCTTAAATTAACTCATATTTCTTATCTACCCCCTGCAATGTGGTGGTAACTTCTTTCAGCATGGCATGTTCATCTCCTGCTTTATCTGTGTCCCACTAGTGACTTCTCAGACTCCACCCTTTTTCTTCCCAGCATCCTCCTAGTTTGGCTCTCCCACCCAATCTCTTCCTGCCCAGCTATAGGTCAGTCAGCTCTTTATTAATCAATGAGAATAATGCATATTTTCAGTATACAAAGATTGTTCCACAGCAATCATCTATGAGGAACAAGGAAGAATTGCCATGACCATCATTTAGTCTCTTTTCAGATCAAGTTTTCTGGTGCTTATATTTCCATATTGGGACTTCCCAAAGAAGCTTATCTCTCCTGGAAAGCCACAGTTCCCTTAGACAACAGTGCTGGGTGTTGAATCCACAAATTTACAGTGATATCTCCAACAGCAGTCAACACTGCCAGGCTCATTCTAACGTTTTTCCCTTTGAATAAGATATTAAAATTTTACAGCAGAATGTGTACCCATTTATTATTAAATAGAGTGAGTCATGCTAATAATGTCTGATATGGGGTATGGGAGAACTAATGGATGGGACAGAGAACCAACATTAAAGTCATCATCAAAAGTACTATAAGGGTGAAGGGTATCCCTTCCAGGCTTAGAATAGACAAAAGGGCAAAACCTCTTTGTTAGATTTTATATAATAGTCCTCATATTTAAAGACCCATTTTAGCTTACAGTGATAATATTTTTAAAAGACACACAAAACATAAGATTTATAACTACTAATAAGGTATCATATGGTTTTCCAGTACATATAAATCCACCCTTTGGCCTTTTAGGGCATATTGCTTATCAAAGTCTAACTACTGTGTAGTGTTTCTCACTCCTACCTCTGATGAATCTCCCTGTCTCTTCTCCTTCTTATTCTCCTGGACCTCAGATAATGACCACACAGCCAAACCACAGTACATCCTGACCCCCTCCAGCAAAAATGGCAACTGTCTCGAAGACAAATTATAACATGTGTTGGTGGGAAAGAGGAGAAAAAAAAAGAACCCTTCATATTGTTTGCAGCAGTGTAAATTAATATAGCCACTACAGAAAACTGGGACATTCCTAAAAGAATTAAAAGTGGGCCACCAGAAAGCCTACTACTGGGTATACATACAAAGCAGACAAAGAGATGTCTGTAACCACCACCAAGATATGCCATCAGCCAAGATGTCCATCAAACAATGAATGGACAAAGACAAGATGATATATGCACACAGTGGAATACTATTGAGCCATTGTGGTAGTTTGAATGTAATTGGTCCCCATAAGCTCAGAGGGAGTGGCATTATTAGGAGGCATGATCTTGATGGAGGAAGTGTGTCCCATTGGGGATGGACTTTGAAGTCTCCTATGCTCAAGCTACACCAAGTGTCTCAGATCACTTCCTGTTGCCTGTGGATCAAGATGAAGGACTGTCAGCTCCTTCTCCAGAACCATATCTACCTGCATGCCACTATGCATCATGTTGTACCATGATGATAATGGACTAAACATCTGAAAATGTAGGCCAGTCAAATGAAATGCTTTTCCTTTGTAAGAGTTTGCTGTGGTCACAGTGTCTCTTCACAGCAATAGAAACCCTAACTAAGACAGCCATAAAAGCATCACATCCTATCATTTGCAACATGGATAGAAATGGAGATTATTATTAAGGAAAATAAGTCAGAGGCAATACTGTTTGATCATGTGGAACCTAAGAGAGCTGATCTCACTGAAGTTGAGAGTGGGATGGTGCTCATCTTTATATATATACATATATATATATATATATGTGTGTGTGTGTGTGTGTGTG
>CABHPQ010161031.1:21232-34715 GCA_902168405.1 Peromyscus aztecus | reverse complement strand
CTCTCCCACATGCAGGTGCCCTCCTCACCTTTGTGTCCAAACCCTCTTCCCACTGTTCCCAGCATTCTATGCTGTTCCTGCCCTGTGTGGATGCCATCTTTGTATAGCTCAGGCTCTGGCATCCCATATTTGTTTGTGGGGGTCATGGAGGTTCTCACAGGGACATTCTCCAGACTATCTTAGGCTGTAGAGGTGTCTTAGACTCCCGTGACTTCTCTTGCATGGATGATTTCACCTTGCTTGAGTTCTGACACCTCATTCTGGGCATCATTCCACACCTTAGGCATAGACAGACGACTGTCCTGCTCAGGTCCACTAATGCATGTAGGACTTAGTTGTTTTGGAAGACAAGATGAAGAGAAGTAAGAAGGATGAGAGAATGAGCAAGCTTTTGAAGACAGGGATTGGTTTCCTCCTTCAGTGACTCCATGGCTGATGGACTAACTTTTCAAATCACTTCTTCCCCAGAGAGAGTCAGTCTTTGAGAGGATAGAGGATTGGGGCATCACAATCAGTTGGTGAAGAACAGACTCTAGGTTTACTTTAGTCTGGCACTGACACCTTTAACTCTGTGTTCCCTCAGTGCTTATCTTATTTTAGCTTGTCTGATGTGGATGGTGACTATGCTCATCCTCAAGAAGTGGTGTGAGCTTTTAGCAAATGGTCAGCACAAGGAATGCTCTCAGAAATGCTACTGCCAAGGACTCCCATGTCAAGGTGGAGTTGGGAGGCTGGTGTCAGCTGCACCTCACAACTGGAAAAGCCTCAGTCATTTACATTAGTGCATGGACCTGTTTTCCCACCAGTAAAGGAAGATGGCTGCATGTTAAGGGGCCATCTTCACTCTGTCTTGTGGTATTCTATCATCAGGCTTCCTGAAGAAGCCAGAGAGAGGGATAGCAGTTAGGGAGCTGGAATTCAGACTTCACCCAAGAGTGTCTATGGATAGTTCCAGAGCAAGAAGACCACACAGACCACGGAGCCGAGAGCACTAGTGTTTACTCAGTGCCCTACAGTTTGCAATCACTGTCTACCACTCATCTTCAAACGTGACTCTTTCAGCAGCCCTGGCAGAGAGACATCTTCCCAGAGGTGACCCCGAGACTGGAGAAAACTAAGTAATACAACACTTAGAAGTAAGAAGAGTTGCTGGTGAGGGACTCAGACAGGAACCACTGTCATGCTTGACCTTTGGATCTGCAGGATAGCTGCCCAGATTTCCTGAAAGAGACAAGTGTGACTACTCTCTCACAGCTTTGAGAAAGCCATGGAGAAAGACTAGTCATTGATGGAACTTCGTTGTGGAGGATGAAGGGCCAGTTGGGAACTAGGTTTAATCTAGGAGGCCTTCTTGTAGAGTGTTGTATAATTGGTTTGTGATTTCAAATGAAGTCATAGTAGTTGGCCTGGAGGAATGACGACACGGGACAGGGTCTTCCCTCCTGTCCTGACACTCCCCATCTCATCTCCTAGGAATCTGATAGTCTTTTTCCCATAAAACAAGGCAAAAGTCAGAAAGACACTTTGAGACATTTGCCCTTTCCAGTTGAAGACCTGGAGAGAGATGCTGCCTCCCTTATCATTCATCTGGTCCTGTCTTATTTTTCCAGCATGAGAGTTTCAGGCCAGAAGGAGGTGTGTGAGAGCAAGTGCTTGCTCACAGACTACCCAGGTGACCTGAAGAAAGAGGCAATGTTTTTGTGAAGCTCTGCCGAGGAGCCTTCCACACAGATGTATAGTCCTATTCATGCCCTGAACCTGGAGGCTGTGCTTGATTGCCAAGTGCCACTGACATACACCAGAGAGCACCAGGAGGGGCGTGTTACAGCAGGGGCGTGGACTGAGGCCAAATGCCTCCGGGTTACAATGCAATAGATGATGGAAGACCAATTAATTTTTTTACAGTGGGAGAAATAGCTAAAAGATTAACAAGCATTAATTATTTATTGAATTGCTGCCTGTGCAGAAAAAAAGGAGGAAAAATTGCTTTGTACGGAGGGATTATTCTCTTCGGTAATGTCAGCTCTGGGCTGCTATCTGCCTTTGCTTGGAGGTCATGTCCATCATCTCCAGGTAAAGGAGTGATGTCACTTAGCAAGCCCCTAATGACTTTCCAGTCTCTTCCAGGGTAATCAACAAGCTGATGAGAAATTTCACTGTTCTGTCTTTCAAGTTCTTCAGCTCCACCTCTGTCCCAGGCTTGCAGTCATCCCAGGGGAGCCCAGGCAGTCAGCAAAGCCTGGGCATGCATGTGGGCTCAAAGCAGTGGAGAAGGCATGTGAGGGGCATCTCTCTGGACCTGTCAGTCAGAATTTATCCTGTCAGTCAGAATAAATCAAGCTGTAAAGAAGCTGTTCCTGCTCTCATTCTCTCCCTCCCCAATTCACTGGTTCAGTATTCATGGCCCTACCCCTCCAACGCTATTTCACGTGATCTCACCCGGTCCACACTGGGCTCTATGAATATCTCTGTCTTTTGGAAGGAGCCACTGAGATGTGTGTAGCCTGACTGGTGTGCTGGGGTAGGACTTTGTCCTCTTGGGGGTGTAAGGGTTTCAGAAGAGGCGGTGGCAGAAAGATCCCCTCCCAGGTGTCCCCATCTCCTCAATAGGTATCAAATCCTTTCTCCATGGTGCCTCTTGAATGTACTCTCCCCACTCTAGATCCAACACAGGGTCCTCCTGAGCCTCCCCCCCCCCCCCCCCCGCCCCCGTCCCTCACTCGAGCTTTGCCCACATGGAAAGAGATGCCATTTTATTCAGTTTTATACCCCCAGCCCTTAAATGGAGCCTGAGATTCATTCATTTGCTCAAACACTACTTCCTTCTTGTTGGCTAGTCATTCTGAGTCTGGCCTCTTTTAACCACTAAGGGATACCACAGTATCCCATGAGCCTTCTCAGCATCCTGCCTGGAGACCCCTCCTCTTAAATCCTTTCTCTATAACACTGCCAAAGAAATTCTTTTAGAAATACAGCCACGGGAGTCATGCACTGCACTTAAAGGCCATCCGTCCACAGTCCTCATTTAGAGCCTAACCCTTGGGTGATATTCTAAACCAGGCAAGTCAGTCAGCCTGTCCTTCCCCTCTCTCCTTCCCCCTGGCCAGCTCTTACACTGGCTCCAGCCATGTGAACACTGCCGGCCCCGGCCCGCCAGGGCATCAACTTTGCTGTTTCCCAGTGTGGACATTTTGTGCCTTTTCATATGTGGGCCACTCTGCCTGGAGACCCTGCAAACCATTTCCTAGAGAAGCCTTCCCTGACCAGCGAAGACATAATCGTGGCTATTTTATCCCATGTCCTGATGAAGTGTCTCTACAAGCAGATTGCACTGTTTAACCATAGTTACTATATCTCACTAACTTGACTTTGAGCCCCACATGGAAAGAGATGCCATTTTATTCAGTTTTATACCACCAGCCCTTAAATGGAGCCTGAGATTCATTCATTTGCTCATCCACTACTTCCTTCTTGTTGGCTAATTATTCGAGTCTGGCCTCTTTTAACCACCAAGGGATACTACAGTATCCCATGAGCCTTCTTATACTCTGCTTATTACCTGTGGAGGAATAAACCAGGATTCAAGAGGGTGTGATGGGAGCCTGGATGGCAGACAGCAGGAGAGGTGTGGGAGGGTGCAGGCAGAGGCAGGAGCTGGCACTGCTCTGCACACCTGCAGAGCTCTGAGCCAGGCCCATTGACAGCCTTGTGCACCCAGTCAGCAGAGGAAAGCACCCGCAGGCTAGTCAGGCGAGGGGCCCCTGTTGTTGGCCACGCCTGAGTCTCCTGAGGCAGAGAGGTATCGGTGCAGAGAGTCTGGGAGACCTGGGCTCTAGGTACAGCATTCTGAGACTTCACAGGATCACAGACCCTGTGACGCTAGAAGAGCAATGTGTCCTTGGAGTTCTTCAAGGAGATGGTCTTGGAAAGTGAACTTGCAGTAACTATGGTGACAGTTGGGACAGTTGCTGGGATGTCTAGCAAATAGACCTCAACATAGTCCAGAAGCTGGAAGCTGGAGCAGGCTTCCCAGGGGAATGTCATTAGTGAGACTTCACGTCCTTCAAAGTCCAAGTTCAATTTTCCCATAGGGAAACATTCCAGTTCCAAACCCAAGTGTCCCGCAGCAGTCCCTCTCACCACAAGGGGACCTGACTGACAGGGGCTTGGCCCTACACTTCCAAGCACATGCGTTGTCTTGGGGTTTTGAACAGTCAAGGCTGTCATGCAGGCTAAGGCTGACCTCGAGGGGGGAGTGCTGGGTGCTCGGCAGACAGCAGTGAGTAGGGAGCACTCCAAGAGGGCTTGTGTCCTGTCAATGGAGCATCCACTACGTCCTATGGCCAGAACTTACTGAGCTGACATGGTCCGACCTTGGGTGACTCTGCTCTGAGGCCCCATCTCTCCCCAAGGGTTGTCGTGGGGGGATTTTTTCTTTTTCTCTAAAGTTTGTACTACTATTATTTGTTATTAGTATCTATTCACTGTTCAGGCCAGGCTGTGCGCTTTCTCTGAGGCCCCTTTGAGAATTACCCACAGCAGCTCGCCTTTCCTGGCTACTGGGCGGCTACAAAGCACATCTCTATGTCTGCTCTGTGTGTCAAGTTACAGGAGGGGAACCCCCTACCAGTTCATTTTCACCTTACTCATGAGGGGCTGCAAGTCTTGGTTGAAGCCGTCAGCACTCAATGCCATGTCTTCTGCCTCCTTGTTCAGTGTCCTTTGTATGGTCTACGGTTGTCACCACTCAGGCATCCTGATGGAAGGAGTCACCAGATTATGGGGCTTTGCGACAGCAATGCTGAGCAGGCAGCAGAAGATGCAAAAGGCCTTTCCCGGGGGTAGGGGAAGGGCTGAGGGCAGAGGATCTGAAGATAGAAAGGTCCCTGGGGGAAGGAAACCCAGGCTTCCCTCCATGCCAGGCAGCCTGTATCCCTGGGATGAGCGTGTGTTCCTTCTTTGGAAGTGGTTATAGGTGGACAGGTTTCAAAAGGTTTCTCAGGTTATGGTTTGTAAGCTGTGAGAGTGTTGCTCAGTTTTGTTGGGGGATGGCCTGGTTGACCCCTCAGGCTGGACAGCCAAGCTCCTTCTTCCTTAGCTAAGGGCGATGCCAGGAAACGGCCATATGCCTGCTCCTGGCAGGAACTGGCTCCCGCTGAGCCCCAAGATGTTTCTAGAACTCCCTAAGCAGGGCGAGGGAAAACAAGCTACTCTGGACTCTTGCTATAGAGATCTCAGATACCAGGATCTACAGCTACCGCCCTGCAGAGACCTTCAGCACAGGCGCACCAGGTGTGGTCAGCCAGGCTGGGGGTGGGGGAGGCTCAAACCCCCCCTACAGGTCTAGGACATCATTCTCCTGATAATAGTGAAGAGTCTTAGTTCCAGCCCAGCCCCACCATGCCTCTGCTCCTCTGAATGCTGCTGCTATTTATTATTGCAGCAAGGCAGTGGTTCTCTTTATTTACCAGCAAGTGAGAATCCTGGGCTTGTGGGGAAGTCCTTAAAGATTTGATGGGGCCCCAGAGTTCCCATTACATTAGGTATGCGGTCTTGGCAAGGTATTTGGCTTTGGAGAACCTTAATTCTCTCATCTGTGAAATGGGAAAGTTAACATTCCTCAAAGGATGTTGTGAACCCATAAGGAGAAAACACACTAAAGCTGCTCAGAGCCACAGTGCTCACGGGGCCTGAAAGGCCACAGTGCCCAGCAAACAGAACAGTGGGGACCAGGGCAGGGGTACCCAAACCTTCCCTCTTTCCCTTTCCACCTGCTCATTCTTAGCATCTTCTGCCAGTCTCCTCAGCACATGCGCATTGTGTGTCCTAAATAGATGCCCCTCTACACTGTGATCTTTATTTCACCCTTCACACTCTTAAAAACGTGTATGTTACCGGCACAGGCCTTCGTCTTGTCTATTGTACCTCCGGGTGTTCATTTCTTAGAATAAACATTTGTCGACTGCTCTGCAGAAGGAGACCTGGTATCATAGGAAGAACATGAATTTCAGTCTTTTGTTTTTGTTCCAGATGAGTCATGCGACCTTAGGCCAGTCCCTTGCTGTCTCTGGGCTTCGATTTCCTAAAATAGCCAATGGAGACAACACCTGTATTACAGTGTTGTCAGGAGGGTGAAGAGTGGTCATGGGCTCAACACCCAAAGCACGGCCTTCAATAAGTTTAACTCTCTGCCCTGCCTGCTGGCTGCCAACCAGATAACCTCACGAAATATCGAGTGGCAACGAGCTGACAGGGACTTGTGTGCTGCCCAGCAAAACAACCCACACGGTTCTAATCCTGGAGACCACCACGATTCCTGGCCTGGTGGTAGTTTCTTGATCATTATGACTGAGTCGCCAAATTCAGCTCCAAGGGGAATGAGAGGGAGGCATTCCAAGTTGTACAGCTAGGTCACCTGGATTTAGCCTGTGGCACAGAGAGGCTAATCTCGGATATGTGGTAAAATACTACATCCCTTCATGTAACCGAGGTCCTGGAGAGGGGTTTAGGTTTTAAGCACCCATTGTGTGCCTGATCAATTTTAAAAGGAGATGTATCATTAAGTGTGCTTGTTGTTAAATCTCTGGAGGGGAACTAGACAGGCAAGCAAAGCAAAGCATGCACATTTTAAAGAGGCTCCTCCATCTGGGCGTGGCAATGTACACCTGTAATCCCAGCGCTCTAGAGGCTGAGGCAGGAGGATCAGAGTCCTTGAGGCCACACTGAGCTATATAGTGACTCACAGAAAACACAAAGAATCAAACAAAGCCCCTCCCCAAAAAAGAGGTGACTTAAATTATGAATTCAGCAAACACCGAGTCTCTCAGTGCTGCAGATACAGCCATGAATAAACAGAATCCTTGTCTTTGCAGAGACAAGAAAGCAGAAAAAGCGGGTAAGCAGGAAACGCCATATGTAAGGGAATTAGAGATTGTTAACCAGCAGGAAGTACTGACACAAGAAAAGGGGCATGGTGTGGGGGCATTACTTGCCAAAGGAGAGGGCTGATGTCTTAGAAGAATCATTTAGTCAAGATTTGAAGGAGGGGAGGGCCCTGAGGATGCAGAGGTCTAGACTAATAGATGGATGTATTAGTCAGGTTTCGGTAACAACCAAATTTAGAAGCTGAACATTTCAAAGGTAAAGAGGTTTAGTTAGCTTACCGTTCTGGAGGTTCAAAGGCAAGGTGACAATCCCTCAGCTCTGGTGAAGGCCTCGGGGCTGATAGAGACACACGAGAGGGAGCCAATGCACCCTAGAATCCTAAAACGTCGCTCTCTTAGGAACAATGCTCTGATGAGAATTAAGTCAGGGTCCTTTATGAACTCTGTCAATCCCTGGTGAGTGAGGCCCCTCACTACTTCTTACCCACTCACTTCTGACAGGTGCTAACAGCTTCCAATATCATCACAGTAGGGACTAAGCTTTCAACACACAAAAGCCTGAAGGAAACGCTTCATCCAAAGCATGGCAATGGAGTCGCCTGGTGCGCTCAGTGCGCCATGCTCAGGGACTCCTTGCTGTCCCAGTGGTGAGGTGGAGGAGACAGGAGGAGAAGGAAGGGAGGTCACCACGTTCTGGGGTAGAAGGCAGATCATGTGGGTCTTTGGAAGCTACCCTAAGTACTTCAGCTTCCCCTCCAGAAGGGAAGCAGACCCACTAATGGCTTTGAAGGAGGGATGTGATGTCCCAGGAGAATACATTCCAGTATTGATTGGCTCTGCCAGGCACTAGCTGTGACACTTTGGGCAAATCAGTCCACCTCCTTGAGCTGCCCTTGCCTCAGGGGCCAAATACGATGGCTGGCTCGGTTACTTCTAAACCCTGTGCTGGTAGATGGACTACTCTGTCTACCATAAGAAGCACCACGTTCTCTGGTGACCACTTCATCTCCGCCCCTGCCCTTTTCTAGTGTGCTCCAGAGGCAAAGTGAGGTCCCCATGTACATCTGGAAGTGGGAGCCACGGTCACTGGGAGAGATGGCAACTCCCCCAGGGAGCTGGGAGCAGCTCCTTCCAAGGAAATGAATTCTCCTGGCTGGGACCAGGGGCAGTGCAATTTCCCATGGCAGCGTGAGCCCAAGGCCTGCCCCCAGCACCCCTTCTGGGCGGGCAGGATTAGAATTGGGAGAGGGAACAAGCGACAGGCCTGGACTGGTCCCTTGTGGGAGGGAAGCAGGATGTGGCAGGCAATGCTTTTTGCATGGTGGCAAGGTAGGATGTGGGTGCAGCATCAGGGTGGCCATGAAAGGAAGGCTTGAACCCATTTGTTTGAAGGTGTCAGGACAGGCAATTCCGCTATGAAAGCAATTCCAGTGAGTGCCATAGTCTGTTCATTCTGGCATGTCTTGAAGGAGGGAGGAGCGGTTGGCGCTTTCCCGGGAGACTCGGGACACTGTAGATAAGAGAACAGGGCACTCGGAGTCTGTGCTCTATCTTGCCCAGCACGGGCAGGCCATTGCTTCCTTCAGTTGGGTGCACTGCCCAAACCATGATCTCCTCTCCTCCTTCAGCCAGCAAGTGGGTCCTCATTAGTCAGGATTCTGGAGCTAGAAATGTTCCCACGCAATGCTGCTCTCCACTGCTGGAGCCAGAGTTCCTGCAACATAGATTGAGATTTCTGCAAGGGCTATTTTTATTTTATTAATAGTTACATGGAATATAAGAGTGTGAATTAACGAATTTTGACAAATATGAAGAGTGGGCGTCACACAACCAGGTGTGAGGGGCACAGCTAGGTGATGGAGCTCCTGTCGAGGGAGGCAGTCACCACCAGAGCAAGACTTGGTGAATTCTACCTCCAGGAGTAGTTGCCTGTTGGTCTCTTGAATTCAATTCTCTCTCACCCTGACGTCTTCCAGAAGCATCTTTCTTCATTCACAGTCTCACCTCTCTCTGAATGCCCTTTTGTCTGTCTTTCAGTTGGCATCATGTTTGGGGGATTTACCCAAGCTGTTACCTATTCACAATTTCTTTTTGTTGTTGTTACTGTGGTGGTGAAGGATCACTTCTTTTTAAAAATATGATACTGTGGTTTTATATATACCAATGTTATCTCTGTGTTCAGGATGTTAAGTGTACAGTTCTGGACTTAGAGATAATCATCACGTTGCATGACCATTGTTACTCTCAACCCCCAAAGCTTTCATCACTCCAAAGGGAACTCTCTACCCAGTAGGCAGTAATTCTCCTCTACCCAGCCTCTGGTTCCTCTAATCTATTTTCTGTCTCAATCCCCCATCATACACATTCATATGAGTAAAGTTGTAGAGTACTTGTTCTTCTGTGTCTAGCTTATTCCACTTATTTCCAGTTATTCCTGTCTTAGCACATGTCAGAGCTTCATTCCTCTCATGGCTGAATAATATTTCTCACTTTGTATATTACATATTTTATTTACCCGGTCACTTGGGAGACACTCAGATTGTTTTCAGCTTTTGGGTATTGTAAATAATGTTGCTATGGGCATTGGCATAAAACTATGTGTTTGGCAGGGAGCCTGTATGGGTCTGACCTATGTGCTCTACATATGTTATGGTTGTGTAGCTTGGTGTTCCTGTGGGACTCCTAACAGTGGAAGCAGGGACTGTTTCTGACTCTTTTGCCTTCTTTTGGGACCCTTTTTTTCCTACTGGTTTGCCTCATCCAGCCCTAATATGAGACGATGTACCTGATTTTATTATAACTTGATATGCCATGTTTGGTTGATATCCCTGGGAGGCCTGCCCTTTCTGAGGGGAAGGAGGAGATCTTAGGTGTGTGTGGGGGACTGGAAGGAGAGGAGGGAGGGGAAACTGTAGCTGGGATGTAATATATGACAGAAGAATAAATTAAAAACCAAACCAAACAAACAAAAACCCTGTCTGTTTGGATCCCTGTTTTTTTTTTGTTGTTTGTTTGTTTGTTTTTAGTTATTTTGAACCCAGGAGTGGAATTGCCAATTCATATAGCAATCTTATACTTAACTTTGAAGGAACTGATGTTCTGATTTCCACAGAGTCTGTACTACTATCCCAGCAGCCTTGCCCAAGTTCTACTTTCTATCCTTGACAGCAGATCTTTTTTTTTTTTTTTTTTTTTTTTTTAAAGTAGAGTCATTCTAGCAGGTGTGACGGAAACTCATTGTGGTTTCAATTACATCATAATGACTAATGATGTTAAACATCTTTTCTTCATGTATCTTATTTGGGGCCGTTGTTTGTTCAAGTCATTTTCACATTTGTGAGATTTTGTTATTGAGTTGTGAGAGTTCTTTATATATTATGGACATTAATTCCTCATCACATAAGATTTACAACACAGATTTTGGAGTGAAATGGTCATCCTTTCATTTACTAATGCCATTTGATTCACAAAAGCTTTTAATTTTGAAGGAGTCCATTTTTTTCTTTTGTTGTCTATGCTCTTAGTATCATACCTAAGACATTTTGCAAAATCCAGTGTTACAGAGCTTTCCTCCTAAGAGTTTTCCAGTTTTAGCTTTTATAGTGAGGTCTATCCATTTTGAGTTCATTTGTATGACTTGGCAGGCAAAGCTCCAATTGCTTTATTTTTGTGATGTCCAGTTTTCCTAGAATCACTTGTCGAAAGCATCACTTTTTTTCACTGAATAGTCTTGACACGCTGTTGAAAAATCATTGTTTCTGGCTTCCTGTTGTTCTAGATGTATAGCTTTATGCCAGCTTCATATTCTATTGTAGTTTTGTTGTTGTTCTTAAAATCAGGAAGAATGAGACCCAAAGCAGTTTTTTCAGATGTCTTTGGTGATTAGGGCTCTGTTGAGATCACATATCAATTTTTTTTTGAGACAGGGGCTTGCTAGGTAGCTCAGGCTAGCCTTGAACTCACTACATAATCCAGGAGAGCCTCAAACTTGTGATTTTTTCCCCTGTCACCTTCCTTGTGCTGGAGTTTCAGATACAAATCACCACACCTGCAATTTTCTATTTCTGCAAACATGATATTAAGATAGGAATCACATTAACTCTGCATCATTCTGGGCAGAATGAACATTCTGTTCTGTGAACACTGGATACATTAGTCAGACATTTTACTGCTTTGCTAAAATACCCATCAGACGGCTTAAGAGAGAAATTATTTATGCTCAGCTCATGGCATCAGAGAGCTCAGTCCATCATGGTGGGGAGGGCATGGCACTGCATAATATCTTATACCCCACAGCACGGAAAGGGAGAGAGAAAGAGAGAGAGAGAGAGAGAGAGAGAGAGAGAGAGAGAGAGAGAAGGAGAGGGAGAGAAGGAGAGGGAGAGAGAGAGATGAGGGAGGAGGGAGGGGAGGGAAGGGGAGAGAGATGGTGAGATAGAGATAGATAGATAGATGATAGATAGATAGATGATAGATAGATAGACAGACAGACAGACAGACAGACAGACAGATAGATAGATAGATAGATAGATAGATAGATAGTTTTTCCTTTCCTCTATCATTCTGCAGGCCTCCAGCCTATGGGGTAGTGATATCCACGTTCAGGTTGTGCTGTCCTGTCTTCCTTCATTAATCCTCCCTGTAAACTCCTTCACTGACACAGAGATGTGCTTTCCTAACCTCCCAGGCACCTCTCAGTCCAGTCAGCCCAGCAAGGCAAACCTCTGCTCAGGATGGCTTCTGTTTGGTTGCTGCTCTAATCTTTCAGCAATGCTTCATAGATTCGTGGATTGACAGCAAGTCTTTTCCTTGGCTAGGCTTCTTCCCAAGAATTTTACTCTTGCAAATAGAATTTCCCCTTCTAATTTTGTTTCAAATTGCTCATAATGTTTAGAAATCAAATTTTGTTTTAAATTATTTTTATTTTTGACAACTTCATAGTGTATATAATGTTTTTGGCCACCCCTCTTCATTATTCTCTCTCCTTCCCCTTCCACCGAACCCCTTCAAGCCTCCCCCATAACTTTCATGCCTTCTTTAATTTGCTTTACTGTGACCCACGGAGTCTAACTGTAGTTGCGGACCATGGGTGAGAGGTTATTTACTGGATCCCTGGCAACTTCTCAGTGCCAATGCCACTGAAGAAAATGACATTCTCCTGCTCCCAGCAACTGTGGGGAGGGATAGGATCTCAGGAACCCCTCCTCTGTCCATAATGAACTGGTGATGGCCCCATCTTGTTCAAGTTACCACAGCTGCTGTGGGATCATAAGTGCAGCCATCATGCCACACCCATTTCACGGCATCCACCTCTTCCCAGGGCTCTCACATTCTGTCTGACTCCTCTTCCACAACATTCCCTAGAGACAGTGATAGAATGACCTCTTCAGGGAGGAGCACCGCACAGTCACTTGTTCTGAACACTGTGATCAGTTATAAGTCCCTTGGTTAACCACTGTCGCCCACAAACAGAAGGTTCTTTGACCAAATCCGAGAGCAGAGCAGCGTCACTCTAAATGTATAAAATGTAAACATTTAGAAGACAGTTTGACACCATGTCCATTTAGCAAAACAATAGCCCTAGGTTCCCCTTAAACTTGTTTTTGTGTTTTGATTTTTGTAACCTGCAATTATGCTAATTTTTTAGCTTAGTTTTATCAGTTTTATTCTTTTTTTTTGTTTTGATAGCTACAATTTTCTAAATACATGATCCTGTCAGCTATGAAGAGGAAAATTGAAAATTGTCTTTTCCAGTTGACTTGCCTTTTTATTTATTTGTCTTGTCTAATTCTTCTGTCTAGAACTTTGAGAACTGTGTAGAATAGAAAAGGCAAAGTCTAACATCTTAGTTTTAATCCAGATCTTAGAAGAGTAAATCTTCTGTTTCACCATTGAGTACCGTGTTAACTGTAGGGTTTTCACCGTTGAGTGCCATGTTAACTGTGTTCTGAATCATCTTGAAGTAGGTTTCTATTCCTAGTTTGTTGAATTTTTTGTTGTTGTTTTTCTGATAAGGGGACCTTGAGTTTTGTCAAATGCCTTCTCTGCATCACTCAAGATGATCACGTTTCCATCTCTCATTTAAAGTTTTATACTGATTGGTTCTTACACATTGAGCATGTCTTATTCTGGGAAGGAACTCCCAATTATGGTGTGTAATCCTAACATGCGAATGAATCTGCCACGAGAGTGCACTTGTTGAGAAATTTTGCACCCAGGTTATAAAGGACGTTGGCAAAGATTTTTATGTGAGTCTTGGTAAGAGGTATCGGTCTATAGTTTTCATTTATAGTATCTTTGGCTTTAGTATTACAGCCACACTGGTTTCAGTTATGGCCAATCCCCTTCAGTTTTTGGAAGAGTTGAGAATTACTGTGAATTCTTTGATGCATGGCAGAATTTGTCAGAGAGACCTGTAGCTTTTGGTGTGCTGTGTTTCTGTCTCTGTTTGTCTTAAGTGATTTTCTAATTTCCCTGTGATTTTTTTCTTTTTCTTCTGCTATTGCTTTTGAATTTCACTTCACTGTGACCAGAAAGATGGTTTGTATGATTTCAGTCTCTCTCTCTCTCTCTCTCTCTCTCTCTCTCTCTCTCTCTCT
>CABHPQ010161031.1:0-21132 GCA_902168405.1 Peromyscus aztecus | reverse complement strand
AAGAGGTATCGGTCTATAGTTTTCATTTATAGTATCTTTGGCTTTAGCATTACAGCCACACTGGTTTCAGTTATGGCCAATCCCCTTCAGTTTTTGGAAGAGTTGAGAATTACTGTGAATTCTTTGACGCATGGCAGAATTTGCCAGAGAGGCCTGTAGCTTTTGGTGTGCTGTGTTTCTGTCTCTGTTTGTCTTAAGTGATTTTCTAATTTCCCTGTGATTTTTTTCTTTTTCTTCTGCTATTGCTTTTGAATTTCACTCCACTGTGACCAGAAAGATGGTTTGTATGATTTCAGTCTCTCTCTCTCTCCTTCTCCATCTCCCTTCTCCCCTCTAGGGTCTCACCATGCAGCGCTGGATGGCATGGAACTTGCTATGCAGACCAGGCTTATACCTCCCAAGTGCTGGGGTTAAAGGTGTGCATCACCACACCCAACTTCAGCCTTTGTAATATTTGTTACTAATTGTTGTGTGGCCTAAATATAATCTACCTTAGAAAATATTCTTTGTGTACTTGAGGAAACGATATACTTGGCTGTTGGGTGGTGTTCTGTCTGTGTCTGTTGGATTAAGGGTGTGTGGTGTTGAGTCTTCTGTTTCTACAGCACTCTGATGCTTCTGTTCTTTATTGGAAGTGGGAACACAAGCCTTCCAACTGTGTTTACAGCTTTATACTTCTCTCTTCAATTCTGTTATTTTTTTGGTACATATGTGTTTGTAATTATTATATCTGCTTCACCAATTAGCTTCTTCAGCAACATATTTTGTCTTTACCTCATTACAATTTTTGACTTAAAGTCTATTTTGTTTAGTGTTAATGTAGCCACCCCAGTTCTCTTTGGGCTACCGTTTACATGCAATATTTTTTCTTCTCTTTCTTTTGAAACCTATTTACATCTTTAAACTGTCCTACAGATACTGTATAGTTGACTCACTTAAGAAGTCCATTCTGTCAACCTATGCTTTTTTAATATACTTACTTTTAGATTATGATTTTAAAAACTCACTTCTGATAGCCAGTTATATTTTCTCTATGTCTTAAGTAGCCCTCAACTCCTCCACTAATGCCATGGTTTTAGAATTTTGAGGTGATGCTCTCGAAGAACAAATCAGTTCTTCTTTCTGAATGTTCTGGTGACTATCTTGAGCATTGCAGTTAACATCTTCAACTTATTGCAATCCAGTGAAAAACACTGATGCAATCCCAACAGTATATACATGATCTCCTGTCATCAGAGGCACCTGCCTCTTGATTCAGATTGGCATTTTTATATATTCTATCTTTGTGTGAACTGTGCCAGTTAACGTCGACTGATAATGGTTGCTTTATGTGTTCAACTTTTCAAGCTGCCGTACTAAGAATGACAAAGGTCATCTCTGACTTCCAGGTCATCTATGCTGTCACCTTTGGAAGCATTCTGGTTTTCTGCATGTGGCTTTGTCACTGCCTGACAGACTGTCACTGCAGCCCAAGGACACTTCAGATCAACTAGCTTTGTTTATCTGAGGAATTCTAAATTTTCCCTCCATTCTAGATGGCTTGGGAAGGTCTGGAATTCCCGGTTGAGTGTTGTTTTGTTTTTCCAGTCTTTAAGTATTTTCTCAGTGCCTGCTGGCCTCTGCAGTTTTAGGTGAGAAAACAGCAGTGAAGGTACTGAAGATCCCTTGGGACCCCTTCTTCCTACTGCTCTGTAGCTCGGCTTTATCTTTGAACAAGCTGCCTGCACTGGTCCTTGAGAAGATCTCTTTAAATCTGTTCAACTTGCGGTTTGGTGAACTCCTTAGTTGTTCGAGTCTTTCATAGACTTCAAGAGTTATCTAGCATTATTTCTTCTAAGACACTTTGACTTTCTGTCTTCTCCTTCTAGAACTCTCACAGACATATTAGTATGGTTATGGTCTTCCACAGGTCCCTTGGGGTTTTGATTGCCTTAATTTCCAGTTGCTGCTTCTTTTTACTGGCTTGCTCAAATCTGCCGCTGAATTTCTTGAGTGAGATTTATCTCACTTATTGTAATTTCTAGCTTCAGAACTCTAGATGTTTTTTGATAATTTATAATGCTTTGCTACTTATCTGTTTATACATTGTTTGCTTGCTATCCCTTAGCTTCTGCTTACGGTCCCCCTTACTTCCTTGAACACACTTAGAACACTTGGTTTAACACCTTTGATTAATAAGTCTGCTGTCTGGGTTTCCTTAGAGACAATTTCTGTCAAATTATTGTTTTCTGTGAATGGTCCATATTTTTCTCCTTCTTTGTATATTTTGTACTTGATTGGGCAATTGCATAGTAAGAAAATAAATGCACATGTTTTCTTGAGAGCACAATTTGCACATGATAGCACGGTAACTCTGAATCCCCCTCCAGGACTGCTTTTATAGGTGTTGCCGCACATTTGGATAATGGAATTTCCTAACAGTGGCAAAGTCCGCATTTCTTGTGTGTGATCATTGTTTGGTGATCTCTGCCATCAGCCTGTGCCTGATGGGGATTTCCTTAAATGCCAGCGTTCAGCAGCCTCTCCCTTCATCAGTCATTGTTCTGATTATGTGGACTTGCCACGATTATTTATATAAGCCATATCCATACAGAGGAGTAAGTCAAGGATGTAGTCAGAACTCAACTACATTAGATATTGGCAAATTTCTTTCTAAACTATTTTCACCAGCTTAGGAAACATCAATAGCTTATGAAGACATGCTCTCCCAGCTGCTTGCCAACATCAAACATTTCAACCTCTCAATCTTTGCTAATTTGAAAATTAAAATGGTTTTTTGCTTCATTTTGTTTCTGGTTTATTGGTGAGTTTGTCTGTGTTCTTTTGTGTTTGGAGCTCCTTTGGTGGTATTGTTACTAGTATCTTTGACCAATTTGGGGACATCTTTTCCTTCTTTCAGTCATTTATGAGTAGATAACAGTTTTATTAAAAGAAACATAGTTTCTTTAGAAGGATTGATTTAAATTCTTATTTTAGTTCATTCAAGAAAGTAAAGAATTTATGTGAGATAAACTTGTAAATATGGAAATAAAAATGCAAAGCCAATATGAAGACATTTGGAAGAATATATTTTTGACACTGGGGTATATTAAGAACTCCATGAACAGTACATAAAGGGAAAAGTTTGTTTATCTGAATACATTAAAATAAAATATCGCTGTTTAATAATTCATGCAAGGAAACATTGACAGAAAGCTGAGAAAATAGAATGCATTTACAATGGGAATGAAAAACAGAGGCTTAGTCTAACAAGCCTCTGTCTAACATCTAGCATATAAGCAAGAAATGCATGAATATCAATTGGAAATTGGGAAAAGTATATGAGCAGGCAATACGCAAAAAGGAAATATAAGTAGTCAATAGGTATGTGGAAAAGTGCTTAACACAACAATTATCAGAAAAGTCAAATAAAAGAGAAAAACCTGTCTGATTGACAAAGATTAGGAAGAGTCATACTACTAAACTGACTATGGACAAAGACAGGGGAAAATGAGAACCAGCCTCCTGCCTCCGCTGACTAGAAGTCTGTATTGGTGCAGCCAGTTTTGAAAGCTACCTTTATTGTACTTTCTGTAGAAATGCTTCATAATCAGACAATTCCATAGCAGAAAAGTTTACACAGCAAATAAGACGGCATCATGAATTTTCATCACATTTATTGTAATCTCAAAGAGATGGAAGTATCTTAGGAGTTTGTCCTAGGAAATGTAGTAAAATATATTGTATTTGTATACAATGCAATATTGATTAGCATTTTGAAGCAATAAAACATAATGTAGCTAGGTATTAAAAATGTTGAATGGAAAAAATGGAGTAAGACAAACAGGAAAGGGAAAAGACTATCTACTTTCAACTAGACACTTGGGGTAAAATGGGCATACATGCATGCATATGCAAGTATATAAATATGCATGCATGAACAGGAGAAAGTTGCATTGTGCGTTAGGCAGGGTTCTCTAGAGCAGTAGTTCTCCACCTTCCTAATGCTGTGGCCCTTTAATATAGTTCCTCATGTTGTGGTGACGCCCCAAACAATAAAATTATTTCATTGCTACTTCATAACTGTAATTTTGATGTTGTTATAAATTGTAATGTAGCCGGGCAGTGGTGGCGCACACCTTTAATCCCAGCACTTGGGAGGCAGAGGCAGGCGGATCTCTGTGAGTTCGAGGCCAGCCTGGGCTACCAAGTGAGTTCCAGGAAAAGGCGCAAAGCTACACAGAGAAACCCTTTCTCGAAAAAAACCAAATAAATAAATAAATAAATAAATAAATAAATTGTAATGTAAATATCTGATATGCAGGATATCTGGTAGGTGACCCCCCCAAAGGGGTCATGACCCACAATTTGAGAACCACTACTCTAGAGGAACAGAACCAATATAATGTGTGTGTATATATATATATGATGTGTATCCATACACACATGAGAGGAGCTGAGTCATCTGCTAGCAGTTACTAGTGTTGAGTCCACATCAAAAGGCTGAAGAAGTTGGAGTCTGATGTCAGCACCAGAACAGACACACTCAGAAAGAAGAAAGGCTCACAGGGACGCACCCTGATTTTTCCTTTGGGCTTCTTGTTTAGGCGACCCACCATGTGAAGGTGCAGACCCACCACACTTAGGGCAGATCTTTCTTACTAGTCACATGTCACCCTTCTCTGGGACACCCCCTCTCAGCACCCCAAGCACCCCAAGTACACAGGTGCCTTTAACCAGCCCTAAATATCTCTTACTCCCACTAAGTTAACAACCACACTAACTACCGCAAGCAAGGAATAGTCTGTATAGGTGTATTTATACTACAACCACACCAACCACCACAAGTCAGAAACAGTCTATACAGGTGTATTTTCGCAATAACCTGACACAAAATTTAGGGGGAGATCTAAGATTTTCTACCGCAGAAATCCAAATAATTTCAAAAGGCATTCTTGACATCCATGCATTTAATCATTTCACTGATTTTCCACTGGGGATTTCATCCTGAGAAGTTGCTATGCTAACTGCTCTCCTGCCCTCTTGTCTTGTAGTGGGTTAAGCATGGCCCCTTGAAAGATGTGAACAGATTCCAGAACCTGTAGAAATTATGAATGTTACCTTACAGGGAGGAAGGGTCTTTGCAATATAAATTGAGTCAGTAATCTTCAGGTGAGTCCTCTGGAGTTAGAGTGACACTCGGATCCAGGAAGAAATGTGTGACAGCTGAGAAGAGATACATGGGAAGAAGCAGAAGGCACACCTGCAGCTGGATGGAATCGTGGAAGCACCATCCCACAGACCTTGGAGATGGGGAGGGCATAGCCCGACAACACTTGGACTTTGAACTTCTAACCTCTGGGTCTGATAGAGAACCTGTTTCTGCTGTTCAAAGGCACGGAGTTTGTGGGAACTTCTTATAGAAGGTCCAGGGACTGATCCACACATTCTCCTCCCCCACCCCCCGCCCCACGGTGGCTCCGCATGTCCCCTTAGGAAGAACAGAACTGTTCCCTCAATTGCTCCGTTAAGGCGGTTTCCCATTTGCTGTGTGTACAGTCTCACCTTCCACCTGCTCTCCCTCACCTTGTGTTTGAGCAGCGATAAAAACTGTGCCACACTGGGTGGCTAACAAGCAGAGGAGTTTATGCTTCACAAGACTGGAGGCTGGATGTCTTAGAGCAGAACTCTGTCAGGTTCTGTGGGGCCCAATTCCTGGTCCATAGAGGGCTGTCTTCTCACTCAGCATCACATGGGAAGGTCAAGGGAGATTTGAATACCCCTAGAGACTCTTATGGGGGCAGGAGCCCATTTGTGAGGGCTTTACCCTCACAAACAAATCACCTCCCAGCCCTGTCGCCTTGGGTGTGAAGGTTTCAACTTTTGAATATGGAAGGGACGCGATTTTTCAATCTGTATCACTCGAGTGAGAGATCAAAGGCACTGAGAGGACTGACTGAGCTTTTAAAATTATTTCAAAAATCAAATCACATGGTACACTATCTATTACCAGAGCTGATTAGTGAAAGGGTTGGGGGAGTAGGCATGTGACCTAACATTTTCTCATGTTGCTTATGAAAGAGAAAGCAGGTTGCAGCCTTGACCATTGGAAAGCTGGCAAAAGTATCTGGCTACTTATTCATTTCATTTCATTTTTTGCTTGGCTGCTCACTTTTTCCGTGATGCCACTTATTCTTTTATACTCACAGAAGGCCCAGGGAACTGATCCACACATTATTCTTTTTTCCCTCTCCACTGTGGCTCCCCATCTCCCCATAGGAAGAACAGAACTGTTCCATCCCTTTTTAAGTAAATGAATATAAATTAGAAGCTAAGTTGTCTTAAAAGAGAAATAATAAGTAAATAGCCATAGAAATAATATAACTACGTGAAAGTCTGCAAAGGGGAAAATATGATTTCTACTCCTAAAAGTTGCTAAAGGTGTTTTTTTCCCTAAGGGAAGGTCCACATATAGCACTAAGCATGTTTGGAAAAGCTACAGAAAACATTATTCACACACACACACACACACACACACACACACACACACACACACACACAATTTAGATGTAGTTATACCTTATGGGGTAGTAATGCTCCCTCCAAGAGCCATAAACTATCTAACAAAACCCTCAGTGCCAGACAGGTAAAGCATCCCCTTGAGTTGTTGGCTATGGAGGTCCAGTGAACTCCTTAGACAGCATGGCTATAGCCATCGTCTTGGTTGCCTCCCAGAACTTGAAGTTAAAACTCTATTGCTGAAAGACACCACACACTTGGGACACAGAGCTTAGAGGAATTGAGCTGGGACTGACCAGAAGCCTCCTCCCTGAGGCCCAGCTCTCACAGGATCTGAAGGTGCTGTGCAAGCTGCTGAGGGAGAAAAGCAATCAATAGTCCAATCCAGCTGTAAGGTCTACAACCCATACCGATGTGAGTCCTGACGAGGTGTCCCAGATGGAGCATTAGTGGTACTTTTCTCTTGGCGGTAACCAACAACAGTCTTCTCAGCAGGTGGGAATTCCTGCCTGGCACTGTAAACCTACCTGACTACCCTGGCTGGAGAGATCATAGACCCTAGAGGACAACCTACTGAGAGACCAGGAGGTGGATAGACTGTCTGAAGGCAGACCAACAGGGAGAGAAGCCATGGGTAGGTAATGAAAGTGGCAAATTTCCAAGATGGCTGGCTCCTTCCTCATCCTCCTGACTTGAGGCCCCCTGCTAATGTACTGGCTCAGAGTTCAGGTCTGGATCAGAACACGTCACACAAGAGTTGTGGACTGATCCAACATTCTGTCTGTCTTCAAACCGATGAACCCTAAAGTAGGGGAGGAAGACTCTTCAGAGGCTTTCACACCTCCAGCCCTCCATAAGGGACTGGATTTCAGCCTTCTGAGTCCCTCTCTGCTCTTCATAGTCTTTGTCTCTGTGTCCTGCTGCAGGGGTGTGTTTCCTCACCCCCAAACCACACCTTTCTTCAACTGTTGATTGTCTGCAGTGTTTGAGATTTCTCAGCTGCTACCTGTTGAGCTTCAGATTTTTCCTGCCTTTTAATTCTTTAGCTGGCAGAAAAATCAAACCCGACCAGGATCCCTAGACTGTACCATTTCAACCCCACAGGCTGCAACCCTACTACTAACATTTTTCTAAACTAGCATAATTTTAACTGCATTCTAAATAACTATCCTTCTATCCACAGATAAGTGTAGCTCTTACTCCTGATCCAAAAACATTGCTTTAATTATTGTTGTTTTGCAACAGATGGAGACTTTACAAAGACCCAAAACTTGTCAAAATGCAGAGAATATATGACTGTGGACTTCCTAAATCCAACTGCTACATCTGTACTGTAACTCAAACATGTAAGATTTGGGAAAGATCATAGAAGAGAGGGTGGAAATATTGTAAGATAATGTCTTCTAGGCACGGCAGGGAAACTGCACCCATGAAATTTCACCAGTATAATCGCTTAAGAACTGCATAATTGGCAATTCCAGTTAACATTGCCAATGTGGATGAGGGGGATTTTGCAGGGCTGCATCCCTAGATGAAGAACTGTAGCCAATCAATGGATGCTGAGTGATGGAGACTCAGTCTTCTCTAGCGACAGGTCCCTGTTATGGTATCTAATCCCAAGTGGTTAGTTCTAACCACACGTGCATGTGAACAACACTAAATGGACACAGTGGGGTTTCTTTTCCTATATGTATATATAGGTAACAATAATAATTAAGGAAGAAAGGGTTATGAAATGGAGAGGGAATGGGGAGGGTACAAGGAGAAGTTGGAAGGATGTGTAGAAATGGTGTAAATACAATACTTGTGTATGGAATCCTCCAAATTTAAATTAAAATGAAAAGAGTTCTGGGGCTGGAACCCAGACGATCAGATTAAAAAAAAATCTGGGGCTTAGCTCAGGGGGTACCTGCCGTGAAAACATGAAGACCTGAGTTTGGATTTTAGCAACCACAAAAGGAGCTGAGTGTGGCTGTTGCAGGCCATAACCCAGTACTGGGGGACTTTGCCTTATTCTTACAAAACTGTTACGTAAGTGGCTCAACCATCGGATCCCGTTTGCTTAAATGTGATGAAAATCAACTTTACTTAATCCTCTTCTCAGGATTTTTGAACATTTTAAATTTTCATTATTTTTATTTATGTGTATGTGTCTGTGAAAGCACATGCTACGTAAGTGTGGGAGCCTGTGGAGGTCAGAAAAGGGTGCCAGATCCCTTGGAGTTACAAGCCATTGTGAACCACCCGACGTAGATGCTGGGAACCGAACTCAAGTCCTCTGGAAGAGTGACTTAACCAAGCATCTCTCTGGGCCCTAGCAGCTTTGATTCTCTTGTCTTCCTGTTGATATTATTTATTTTTGTTCTAACATTTTTTTTATACTTAGCAAATTCCTTAAACTTGTAATCCATATTACAGGTTCAGCACTGAGTGAGCCATGGTGTTTGGAGAGCTTCTAACAGTCCTGACAATTAGGAAGGGCCATTTTTTTCTGAAGGAAGGAAGTTCTTGTTTCTCCAACTTCTAAGTGTCGGCTGCTCAGGGCCCCAGACTTCTTCATGTGTTCTCACTTTGGTGATCTCATTCTTTGTTGTATTATTATATCACTTCTGGACTCCTACTGAACTTGTGCATCTAATTGTCTACTCAACATTTCCATCCCCAATGTCTCATGCACACCTGTTTTCCCTAGCCTGCACACACAACACCACCTCTGGGCTTAAGAATGAGTATGTGTTTTTCCCCACACCATGGAGTTCTCCAGCAGTGCCAGGTGTCCTGTGGCTGCAATCGGTTCCAACACTAATCAGTGTTAATGTGGGTCACAGAGATTAAGGGCACAATGCCATAAGAATGTCCCCTACCCCAACTTCAGGTATCAATGTTGCCTATATTTCTGAGTAACTAGCTGTAAGTGTGGTTCCCATAAGCCCACTTCTCAGGTTCCATAATTTGCTGAGATGGCTCACAGAACTCAGGTTACAAATTCCTCTTTGCTACTTAGTAAAAGACATGATAAAGATGTGTGACTAGCTAGCTAGAGAGAAAGTCTAGAAGAACCTTAAGCACAGAAGACGGCAGCAGCACCCCAGCATGTGGGTGTGTTTGCCAGCCTAGAAACTATGACTGTGGTGCTCTGAGGACTGAGGCAGGTTTTAATTATGCAGGAATGACCAGTTATTAACTCACTCACAGAAGACGGGGTACGGCTGACAACCCCAAGCTTCTAGTCAAGGGTTGGTCTTTTTGATGACCAGCCCCCATCAAGGATCCCATCAAAAGTCACCTCATTAGAATAAATGATACTTCTGTAACTCAAGACATCTCAAAGGATTTGGGGTTCCATGTCAGGAACAAGAGTCACAGACCACATATTAGAAAAAAACCCGACTCTTCAGTAGTGCCCACAAAGTTACAAAGGTTTTAAGAGTTCTGTTTCATTTATCACAAATAAGTTGGAAACTATTCTTTCATCTGTTAGAGGCTACAGCTTGCTTTTGTTTATTTGTTTACTTTGTGTGTATTTTGCCTGCATATGTGTCTGTGCACCACTTATGTGCAGTGCCTTAGAAGCCAGAAGAAGACTCAGTTGGATAGGAGCTCTGACATCCTTTTCTGAATAATCCTGTTGGTGCATTTATTGCTACATAGAATTGTGCCTCAAAGAGACAATTTCTTTCAAGTATGTAGCATACTTTGACCATTCATCCTTCCCTTTCCTTTTCATTGTAACTCCTCCCCCTCTTCACTAGTGTCCTTTCCTTCCCTAGTTTCTCCTTTGCTTTCAACACACCCTCCCCCCCACACACACAGTTTTAAACAAATTATTTGTGTATGTGTAGTGCCCAAGGAGGCCAGAAGAGGATGACAGATCCCCTGGAGTTGCCATGTGGGTGCTGGGAAGCAAACCCTGGTCCTCTACAAGAGCAGCCTGTGCTCCTAACCTCTGAGTCATCTCTCCAGTCCCAGGTTCATTTATTTTTATAGAGTTCAATAAAGAATTTTAGGACCCATAAATAAGAAAACAAGTTCTATTTGTTATTCTGTGTCTGACTCATTTCACTTAATGCAATTTCCTGGTACATTCATTTTCCAGCGAATGATGTGGTATCCTTCTCCTTTACGGCTGACTAAAACACCGTTGTGTACATGTTTCACGTTTTCTTTGTCCATTCATCTACTGACACACACTGAGTTTCATCCTCTAAGTTGCTGGCTGTTGTGAACTGTGCTGCAATAAGCATGCTTGTGCACCTATTTCTGCATGTTGACTTACAGTCCTTCAAGTATATGGTCAGGGGTAGTATAGCTGGATCATGTGGAAGTTCTACTTTTAATTTCTAGAATAGCCTCCACATTGATTAGCATAGTGGCTGGATCAATTTGCATTCCCACAAGCAGTTACAAGGATCCTTACAGCCTCCCCATCATTTGATGCTATTTGCTTAATAATAGCCATTCTGACTTGACTACTGTGTGGTAAAACCGTAATACAGTCTCAATTTGCATTGCCCTGATTTCGAAGGATGTTGAACATATTAAATACAATTATTGGCCATCTTTATGTCATCTTTGAGAGCTGTTTATTCATTCCACTAGCTCACTTATTGCCTGGATTGTGTGATGTTTTGTTATTTAGTTTTGAGTTCTTTATAAATTGTATTCATTTTTGAGACAGGGACTCACTATGTAGACCAGGCTGGCCACAAGCTCCCAGAGATCTGCCTGCTTCTGTCTCTTGCATGCTAGAATTGAAGGTGCACTCTATCAGGCCCAGCTCTGCTTGAGTTATTTATTTGTTTTAGACATTAATAGTTTGTCAGATGTATAGATAGCAAAGACTTTCTTCCATGCTGTAGCTTGTCCCTTCACTGCTGACTTGGCCCTGTGACCCAGCCTCTCCATTGCCATTGATGAAGAGGCTTCCTTTCTCCCACGTGTGTTTTTGACACCTTTGTCAAATTGATGGTTGTACTGAGGAGACACATCTTTTCCATTTTATTGTGTTTTTATGTGTGTGAGTGTTTGTCCAGCATTTCCATCTGTGCACCACATATGTGCCGTGCCCATGGAGGCCAGAAGAAGATCTCCTGGGACTGGAGTAGTAGACAGTTGTGAGCATCATGTGAGTGCTGAGAACCAAACTTGAGTCTTCTGGGAGAACAGCCAGTGCTCTTAACCACTCAGCCATCTTTCCAGCCCCCAATTCTTTTGCAATAGCGCCTCTCAGTGAACCTGAAGTAACAGGTTTGCCAATTATGTACCTCTGATCTATGCCTCCTGCACACATGCATTGGGATGCCACACTGTACCCCGTAAATATGTACAATTACTGTGCACTAGTGAAAAAAATCTATACTTTATTTGCTTTCTTCAGTAGACATGTTTCCAACTTCTGTTTCACTGTTCTGTGTATCTGCTTTGACATCAGTACCATGCTGTCTGTGATTACACAGCTCTGTAGTATGACTTAAGATCAGGCATCGTGACAACTCTAGCATTGTTCTTCTAGGAATGACAACTTCCTTTTTCATTTGTTTTTGGGGTATATGTGTATGTGTGTGTTTTATGCAAATGGTATGTGTATGGGTGCATGCACCCATGTGTACGTACATGTACAGAGACTACTACAAGTCAGCATCAGGTATGTTCCTCTATTGTTCTCCATCTTGTTTTTTGAGGTAAAATCTCTCACTGAACTTAAAGTTCACCATTTAAGCTAGCCTGGCTGGCCATTGAGCCCCAAGAGTCTGCTGTCTCCACGCCTGGTGCCGCTGTTACAGGCACAGCCATGCTGCAAATCTGAACTCAGGTCCTCATGCTTGTCCAATAAATACTTTATCCATGGCGCCATCATTCATTCCATACTCTGTGCTCTATAATGTATATATCTATGCATTAGGATGGACAACTGTGCTTGACATTAATTAACTGAATATTTCAAAAGCTAGTAGAAAAGATTTGAATGTTTTTGATATAAGAACTGAAGTATGTAGTCGGCAATTTCTCTGGTTCTGCCCAACACCACGGTCAGGACGAATTTCTCCTACCCATGTCCTATGGCCACTTGGTCCCAAGTAAACACACAGAGGCTTATATTACTTATAAACTGTATGGCCTATGGGTCAGGCTTCTTGATAGCTAGCTCTTATAACTTAACTCAACCCATTTCTATTAATCTGTATGTTGCCACATGGCCGTGGCATTACCAATCTGCTAGCAGCTTGTTGTTCCTTTGGCAGTGGCTTGTGTCTCTCCAGACTCCACCTTTCTCTTTCCTGTCTCTCTCCTTGAATTTCCCACCTGCCTCTAAGCTGCCTTGCCATAGGCCAAAGCAGCTTATTTATTAACCAATGGGAGCAACATATATTCATAGTGTACAGAAAGACATCCTCCAGCATAAGTATGTCTGGAATAGCAGATTCGCTAATCAGCCTTATCTAATTATCATACCTATGTATATGCATTGAAATGTCACACTCCAGCCATAAATATGTACAATTGCTACGTGTAAATTAAAATATATTTTAAAAAAAACCAGTTCCTTTGACCTGTAGTAGTGGCCACACACTTTTAATCCCAGCACTTGGGAGGCAGAGACAGGTGGATTTCTGAGTTCAAGGCCAGCTTAGTCTACAGAATGAGTTTCAGGACAGCAGGGCTACACAGAGAAACACTATCTTGAAAACAAAAAACAAAAACAAACGAAAAGCAAAATAAATAAATAAAGTCCAGTTCCTTTAATAGCCGTGTGTCTTCTATTCATGTTATCATTTTTTCTTGAATGAATGTAGTTAATTTCTTTGTTTTAAGAAATTTGTGTGATTTGTTAAAATTGCAAATTGATTAGTGAGCAGTTATTTTTAGTATCATCTCCTTATATTTTTGAATCTAAAGAACACATAGTACAGTCATTTCTTGTATTGTTGATGTTGGTGATTTGTGATTTTTTCCTGATCAGTTAAGTTTGAAGTGTACTGATCTCATCCATCTTCCCCCAGAGCCCAGTTCTTATTTCACTGTGCCCTTCATTTGTGTTTCACTTCGTTAACTTCTGCCCTGGTGCAGTTTCTTTCTTTCTTCTGCTTATTTCAGGTTTAGTTTCTTCTTCCTTTTCTGATGTGTTAAGGTAGTAGCTGAAGTCATTGATCATATTTTTTCTCTATGATTCATTCCCCGGCTTTTCCTGGTCTTTAAATATGTTGGTGTTTTATCTCCATTCTATTCAAAATAATCTATATTCCCCTGGGATCTGTCTTAGTCCATGGCTTTAGAAGTTCATTGTTTAATTTTCAGATATTTGGGGGGAATTTCATGGAATTTTTCTGTTACTAATTTCTGATTAGTTCCATTCTGGGTCAAAGAATCTACTTTTGTTTTTTCTATATCTTTGTTTTATTTAAAATAGCTGATTGTATGTATTATAACTTCCCTTCTCTCAACTCCTCTCAGATCCTCTCCACCTCCCCACTTCCCCAAATCCATACCCTTTCTTTCTCTCTCTCATTAGAAAATGAAAGGAGCATCTAAATAAAATAAGATAAAGTAAAAACAAACTCAAATAGGACAAAAAATAAATAAAACAGAAAAAGAGCTCCGAAAAAGCACAAGAAGCACATATAGACTCAAGACACATATTTGCATACACAGAATCTCATAGAAAAACAAAATTGGAAACCATAATGTATAATCAAAAGACCTTAAGTTTAAAAATAATGCCCGGACAAAGACTTATGAGACAAAACACTTCCAAAAATGAGTTCATTTTGTGTTGGCCATCAACTGTTGGGCGCGGGGCATGCCCTTAAGTGTGGTTTGTGCACATGGGGAGACGTCACTGGGGAAAACTGATTTTTCCTTTGTGAGGAGTAATCAATTGGAGACAGCTTCTGAGTTAGGGGTAGGGGCATATGTCCACTTCCCCTCTCAGTGCGGGGACCCCATGTGGCTTAGACCTGTGCAGGCCCTGTGCATGCTGCTACAGTCTCTGAGGTCATATGTGCACCGGTCCCATGGTGTCTGGCAGATGCTGTTTCCTTAGTGTCTGCTGTCTCCACTGTCTCTTACACTCTCTCCACTTCCTCTTCGCAGGGTTCCCTGAGCACTGAGAGGAGAGTTTTGATGAAAGCACCCTATTTAAGACTGAGAACCTACTTTTACAACTTAAAAAATTTAAATGTATTAATGGCCAAGAAGGTCATGGCAAGTGTTGTTTAAAGGAATGTGTGTTTATTGTGGAGGGATGTGTATTTAGAAATGCTGTGTAGCTCAAGTTAGTAGACAGCGTGATTCAACTCTTCTATATGCTCCATGTTGATAGTCTGTGTGCTTGTGCTTAAAATTGTTGAGAGGCGTTGAAATCTTCAAGTTCAGTGACAGGTTCGTTTATTTCTCTGGCACTTTTTCTGAATCTCTGTAATCAGAGCAAAAGGTTTTGTGTCACTCTTATGAACAAAAGCCTTTACCACTGTGATGTAACCCTTATCATCCCTATAATATTCCTTGTTTTAATTGTCTGATAGTAATATAGGTTCAAGTTCATTTGGAGTTACGTCAGCATGGTTGATGTATTGATCAATTGTTTAGGAGAGGGTTTCACTTGCAGCACAGGCTGCTTCCAAACCCATGGTGACCCTCTGTCTTAACCGAGTCCTGGGGTTACAGGCTCCACGCCCAGCTTTACATTGATTTACTTATTCCTTTATGTTTACAGTGGATTCTCCTGAGAAGCCCAGCATTGCGTCTTTATTTTCCACCCAGTCAGATGGTATCTGTCTCTTAGTCGGGTTGTCTAGCCTACTTAACATTCAGTGTACTAGCAGGTCTGCTTGGGGCTGAGCCTGTGATGTTACTATTTGGTTTTTTGTTAACCCACCTCCATGCTTCTAGTCTTCCATTTTGTTCTAACTTCTACAGATGATTTAAACATTTTTAAAATTATATTTATTTATTTGTGTGTACGCCTGTGTGTGTGACCTATGACCATACATGCAAAACTGTTTGAGTAACTCCCCTGCCCAGGAATGTTAGGATAGGATTAAAAAACCCTTGGCATGTCCTGCACAGCCTTCCACTCCTGATCCTTTTCTGTTCTTCTAACATTGTCTTTTTGACCTAACACTTGCAGCTCCCATCAGACACTTGGGTCTTTTACTTCGGCCTCTACCGATGTGACGTCTCCAATATGTTCACTGTAGCGTCCCACAGACACTTATGTTGTGTGACATGTTGTTCTGCGGCTGCCAAGATGAAGAGAAAAGCCCTGAGCTCAAGAACTCTTAACTCTTGGAATGTTTCTTTCTGCCCCCTGTGCCTGGTGAACAGCTAGTCATCTTTGAAGCCTCAGCCAAAATGTCCCTGCAGCCGAGATGGCTTTTCTGGGCTTGTCAAGACAAAACTATTCCCTTGTTTCTATACCATTTACCAGGCATGAGTACACTATGGAAGACGGAACTGGACCCCAATTCAAGCAACACTGACTCTTCAAAACAGGTCTTAGTTAAAAAAAAAAAAAAGATGCCATTTGGACTAGCCAGTGTACTTGATGATGCTAGCCCAAAACAGTTTGCAGATTGGCACTGGGCCTCAGGTCCAAGGACGGAATAAAGAGAGGAAAGGAGATGAAGGACTTTGAATATACAGTGTTGAGAATTGGGCATTTTTAAAACTTAACAAGAAGTTACAGGTAGGAAACCAATAAAGAAAATACCTCTTTAGAAATCACCCATACGGGGCTGACAAGGTGGTTTAGTGAGCAAAGGTGCTTGCTGCCAAGCCTGACGACTGAAGTTCAATTCCTGCAACCTACATGGTGGAAGGGGAAAACCAGTTTCCACACGTTATCCTCTGACCTCCACACTTGTGTGTGCCTGTGTGTGTGTGTGTGTGTGTGTGCGCACGTGTGTACACATCAAGCTGTTCCTCAGGCATAGGGGGCAGGAACAACCATTCCAGGAGTTGTCTTCTTCATATGGCAGCCACAGAACTGTGACTCCTGAGTGTCTGTGGGACGCTACAGTGAACATATTGGAGACATCACATCGGTAAAGGCCAAAGTAAAAGACCCAAGTGTCTGATGGGAGCTGCAAGTGTTAGAGTGAAAAGATGATGTTAGAAGAACAGAAAAGGATCAGGCGTGGAAGGTTTTGCAGGACATGCCAAGGGTTTTTAGATTATGGGGTGGGGGTGGGGTTACTTGAACAATTTCAAGCATATGGTCATATTGACATTTGGGAAGATCATTTTGTGTGTACTGTAAAAGGTAGTCAACCCAGAGGCAGAGAGAGCAACAGGAGTCTCTGGACGTGGTTCCCAGGAAATATGTGTTAAAATTGGATTCTTACCAATGAGCAGCTGTGTTTCCCACCCCCAGCATAGTTTCTGTGGAAACCCCGAAAGGGTTCTCAGTGGTATTAGGTAGAAACCTGTTCTCCTCCTCCCAGACTTGGAAGCCCACACTTGGTATGTGCTGGGTGTGATGGAGAAGTGAGTGGGATCTTACAAGGCTCTGAGGAGAGAATGGGGTAGGCTAACCATGTGTTATTGCCTTTCCTGGCTACGGAGAGAGCACAAAACCCCAAAGTCATGCCTGGACAAAATGAGAAACAGATGACATTTCTGATTGCAAAAGTTGTTTTTTCCTTCTGGACACAGACAACATCCCTTCCCTCCAGAGAATTAGAAGCTGTTCTTCCTACTCAATGGCCTCAGAGGTCTCCCTCACCGGATCACCTGCACACTTAACATTTGTAACACTTCCTGAGGCCAATCTAGCTTACAAATTCTTTTCCTGCTGTGTGAGGGAAGCAAAGTCTGGTTCACAAAGTTTGCAAGAGTTAGAAAGTAAAGGGGACAATGGCTATGATGATAATAACAATACAGAAATCTAGCCAGAAGGAAGATGGCCCAACATTAATACACAACAGACAATTAGATCTCTCTCTGTATCCCCTCCCCCTGTGTATGTGTGTGTGTGTGTGTGTGTGTGTATGCGCATGTGTGTGTTTAATTTCAACATAGATGGGGAAAGTATAGCTGTGCACAGGTGTTTTGCAATTCATTGTCTAGATAAACAACTGATTCATGGCCCTGTTTCTCTTTCATGGAAAACAAACAACCAAGCCAGTACCCAAAGACGTACTCTCTAACCTTCTGCGTCCTGTTATCACTTTCCCTAAAGATCCCCAGTGATCTGGAAAGAGAAAAGAGAAAGGAAGAAGGAAAAAGAAAAAAGAAAACCCACAGAATACTAGCTTTGTCTTAAGTGGTTTAAAACTCTATGGGAAGAAGGCCCAACGGGCTGCCTAAAGCTACATAACGGGTGGTGAATATGTAACCGCAGTGTGTTCCTCCTTGATGAGTGGCTTTGCCACCATCACCAAAGGGTATGAAATGATACGACTCCAGAGAATAGAAACACAAAGAGGGCCATATCCAGAACTTTATACTATCTAATAGTCTAACTGAAGAATTAAAAAAGAGCCAAAAGTGAATTTAATTCTGTACTTTTAACCCAGAGCATTAAAATGATCATCTCAATATGTCTAAACAAAAAATTATTCATTATTAATGCATTAATTATTTATTTTTCACATTATGCCTTATAGCTTATAACACATCTCAGTTAAGACTAGCCACAATTTAGGGACTCATGTGACAAGTGGCTGCCATACTGGAGAATGCAGCTCTAGAGTTTCTTGGGCAATGGGACGTCTTCACGATATTCTTAGCCATATCCTCAAGAACCAATTTGCTTTCTATGGCTGTTTTCAGCAAGGGCGCCCCCCCCTCATGAGGTAAGGGCAAAACAAGATGAAAAGAAAAGATGAAGAGGTTCTGAGCCCAGTCAGTCCAATCCCCAGGGCTGTGTGAGCATCTACTTCAGATTAACCTGTTGAGGACCTGTTGTCACTAATGCCACTGAGCCAGCATTATGGGAGACGGGGAGGGGAGGCTGCAACAGAGCAGATGGGCCCCTCTAGTGGATCTCTAGTACCTTTCATATCTGGTTCTCAGAACCTGTATAGTTCATGTTCCCTAGTGTTTCCAATAATGATAGGAAGAAGAATGAACATCACAGGCGACATTAGTGCCGGAAGAGGTCTCAGAGTGCCTTTGCACAGCCTTCTGATGTTCATAGCTGAGGACCATAAGATCTAGAATGTCAAAAACTTTTAGAGTGTCCAGAGGTGAATAGAGGCCAAATCTTTCTAGCCTTGAGAATTCTAGGCTGACATTCATTCACTTGCACAACAGCTGATGTTCTCTAGAACTACCAAGGCTCAGGGTACTCCAGAAAAGAAGATTCGGTTGTCAGTGCAGGTCAGGTTAACACACCTGGAAATGTGAAGAGAAGTCCTCAGGATAAAAGCAGATGTATTTCTGGGATCCTCTGAGATTCATCTCACTGATCTTAGTGAACCTGGAGACAACTGGGTGCTTTGTGAGACCCAGAGACATGGGTACTCTGTGTGAGCATATGGACACTGGAAAACCTGAGTGAAATGCCCCTTCTCCAACTGTGATGCTGGCCTGAGCTCTCTGCTCGAATGCAGGACCATACTCTCTGAAACACGATATAAGCGATCCTTTTAAAGTAGCCATGTCGGACTGCAGAGATGGCTCAGTTGTTAAAGGCTAGACTCACAACCAAAAATATAAAGTAGCCATGTAGAAAAAGTTTCAATTACCTGAAACCTGGAGATATTGTCTTCTGGGAGAGAAAAATGAAGGATGACTTGCCTTCAGTGGAAGTCAGTAGGACCTTGCCAGAATCACTTCTAGGAAGTGGAAGCTTCAGATTCCTTCTCCAAGATGAACCTCGGTGCTGAGGACCACCAAATACCTCTAAGTGATGGAAACAGCATTCCAGCCATTGGGCTTGGCACCTATTCAGATCTTAAACCTATTCCTGTGGAGACCTCGTATCGGTAAATTAGTTGTTGACACACTGGTGGAGATGACCTTTACCACAAGGAGCACAAAGTTGGTGAGGACATCAGAGAAGATAGCAGAAGGGAAGGTGAAGAGGAAATATATTTTCTACTGTAGAAAGATACGAGCTACAAATCATATCACAGAGATGGTCTGCCCATCCCTGCAGAAGATGTTGGGGACCCTCAAGCTAGGTTATATAGATCTTTACATCGCTGAACTACCCATGGCCTTTAAGCCAGGAAAGAATTTTATCTTAGAGATGAACATGACAAATGGTTCTATCACAAGTAATATCTGTGCACTAGAAGATTGCAAAGGTGCTGGCTTTGTGAAATTCCTCACAGTGTCCCATTTTAACTGTGGGCACCTGGAGCTCATCTTGAATAAATCAGGATTCCAGTACAAAGCAGTTACCAAGCAAGCTGAGCATCACCCGTATATCACCCAACCGGTATATCACCCAACCGAAGCACTAGAAATCTTGCCAACAGCATGACACTGTTGTTGTTGCAGACAGCCCTCTGGGGACCTGTAGGAACCAAACATGTACCTTCTCCATCTTTGTTAAAGGGCAGACTTCTAAACCCACTTGGGAGAATGTACAGTAAGATGACAGCTCAAGTTGGGTTGCATGTCAATATCCAACAAGGGATGGTTGTAATTCCCAAAAGCTTCAGTCCTAAAGGGATTAAAGAAAATGTTCAGATCTTTGGTTTTTTCTTTCAGTGAAGATGAGAAGTCTTTAATAAAAATGTCCTCTTGGTACAACTGCTCATATGGGATATCATCCTAAACACTCAATTAAAGATAAATACTGACTGTGGAAAGACCTTCCATAAACTCTTCCCTCTCATTCACAACCATGGGCTGGGTAATTCCCCCAGATGTGGATGTGAACAGGGTTTTGCTGTCTTCCAGTGAAGTTGCCATGGGACACATTATGCTTAATGTTCATGTAGTGTGACTTTGACTAAGTTTTAATTAAGAAAAAAAAAATCTGTGTAAATAGAACTTTTCAAATGCCTTGCTGTTGTTTTTAGATCAATGTTTCCTGGGTTGTTGATGGACAAAAATTAAACATTACTCCAAAGGTGGCATATGAAGACAAATAACTCACAAAGCTGGCAATCATAGGAAGTCGAGTTGTTCAGCATTTGATAGGTCAGCAAAAACATTGGAAGCTGGAATGTTGTAAGCTCTGGCCGTGGCCTTGACCTTCAATGGCTCTGTCCTTTGGTTACAAGATGGGTACAATGAAGATAGAAATCCCAATGTGACTATCAAAAGGGAAGTGATTACTATACCTTGAGTAGAGAAAAAATTGGAAGTCTAGAAATGTCTTAAAGACTAACACATAGTAGATTGGGCTGGGGCTGAAAGTCCATGCTGAGTGCTTTATTAGCATGAGTCAAAGCCACAATAATGTTGTTTTTATTACTTGTTTCCATGCAGTTCATGTGTGTCTAGGATGGAAGATTACTGACTCTTTCTTATATCCTTTTTATCTGGGAGAGATGGGGCTTGAGACAGGGTCTCATGTATTTCAGGCTGTCCAGACTCTACTGGTCTTCAACTCTGAACTCCTGGTCTCTCTTACCTTCTTAAGGGCCTGAACTTCCACAAAACTTGTAAGCCATACCTGTATTCTCCTAAAATCAATTTTGTACATATTAATTAAGGAAACCATTCTGTGAGGTG
>CABHPQ010161030.1:786-33082 GCA_902168405.1 Peromyscus aztecus | reverse complement strand
AATTCATGATTGAGAGGTGAACAATTAAATTACAGTTGTTGAAAAAGAAGGGAAGGTTGAGAAGGAGGAGGAGGAAGTGGAAAAGGAGGAAAAATCTCACAATGTTTTAAGAAAATTAGTCATGATTTTGTGTTACACGCACTCTTAGCTATCCTCTGCCACATGGGGCATGTGAGACATGAACTAGACATTCATGCTATAAAGCTATTAGGCACATGTGAATAAAAATACCTCTCCAGGTCATTCACATGTGTTATTCTCTCAGTTCCACTAAAGTACAAGTACTGAATGGTAGGAATACTGGCTATTTAATACTGTCTATGCTTTGCCTTGTACTTGAGTATGAAAATATAAACAAACAGACCCTGTTCTCAAATACTCTACTCCTAGAAAAGAAAAAACAGTGTAAACGAGGAGAATTACAAAGTCATGCTCCAGTTGCCAAATGTGACTTGCAATAAAATGCAATGATCAGTTTTGGTGATGAGGATGTTTTCCATAGCTGTGATGGATAGGAGAAATTCAAAGATGAATTAAGTTAGAGGTTGACATTGTATTGAAAATCTTGTGTCAGTGTTTCCCCTGAGATTCGAAACTGGCCTCACATTTCTTCATGATCCTCTGGGATTCCTGCTACACTTATAGATACCTTGGATGACTTTCTTCTTGTCATTTTTTTATGAGTAATGGCAATTTAAGTAAAATAGCCTTTTAAACACAAATGGTCAACAAAATAAAACTTTGTGTTATAATATGTACTTGATGCTTCCAAAACAAAGAATTACTGTATTGGTATTTTGTATGTTTTAGAATTTTGTAACTTTCTCCATCTCTTTCCATCTCTTCAAGAAGAGGTATGAATTTACAGTGGCAGTGAATAAAAGCCACGGATTTCCAGATATCTGTTAATTAATATATAAGAAAGAAACTGTACAGAAATGACAACATTCCAATTCTCAAATCAGTAAAGTCACTATAAGATCTCAGTTCTCACTGTGAGTTTAGCTTCTGTTTCTCCAGTAGTAATTCAGAAGTGATGAATTTTACCCATGAATACACTTCCCTAAATTTGTAAAAAAAAAAAAAAATACAAAATAAAGGTAAATGTACAGGATTTTTCACGTGCATGAAATAGGTAACATTTCTGTGGTGACCCAGGTCAATGCCACAGACTATATACCATTTTTCACTGTCCAAACCGTCTACTTCTAGTTTGCCTTAAGAGACTTCATGCTGTTCAGTTTATTCCAGGTTTGTTTTAGAAATGTGAAATTCATAGTTCTGGAGTTTCTTTATTTGTAGAACTCTCACTATTGAACTAGTCCATTTTAGTTCCCTGCCAGTCTCTAGCAGGGCTGAGATGGCTTGAAATCAAGAAAGCCAATCAAACCTGCATCCTCATGTGCCCAGGAGGCCAAAGAGGTCTAAGGGCTTATTTGTGACTCCGTCATTTCCATCCATCATTCTCTATGCACCACGGTGTGCACACCTACCAAGAGAACTTTAAAATAAGAAATAAAACTCAATGAACTCACATTCAATTAATATTAGTCATATTATTAATCCTTGCTGGTGCAGGGCTTATCAGGAGATAATTGACCTTGTCAGTGTTCCGAACCTGCTGCCTTGCTGTAGGAGCTCTCCCTCCCACCATGCTTAATTAGAAGGTGATAAAATCCCCCCAAAAGGGTTTTTTCCTCTTTCCTGATTAACCATGGAATGTCCAAGTCCTTCCTGAATTCCCTCTCCAATAAGTGAATGAGTGAAAGTGAAAACTATAGGACCATTACTTTCTCAATTAAAAAAGTGAGCCTCCTGTGTGTTTTCCTGGGGAGGACAGATGATAGATTTACAGAATAGATCAGTCTAGGTTTCTTGCAAGCCCACATGCTTTCTCCTTTCTGAGAGTTTTAGGAAAACATGATGTAAAATGGGCTGTGGAAAAGGTGTGGATGAAAAGCAGGGTTCCTGCCCATTTTCTTTCACATAGAAGATGATAGTTTATGGTGCCTAATCAAATTGCTATTAGGCTGGATAGCATTCTGATTTTGAGTTTTCTAAAACTCACCTATGCTGGGCATGGGCCTCTCTGTTTTTGCTGCTGTCTCAAACTCAATAGAGTTTGAATTCCTATATTAATTTTGTTTTTCCAGAGTTTGTTTAGTGACCACCTATTGAGTGTAAGGTAAATAAACTTAGTGTTTCAAGACCAGGACCTTGCAGAATGAACTTGGCTGAGCACTTCATGATGAATGTTGAAGATCCCAGCAGCCAATCTTTGAGAATAGAAGAACACATCTATTGCTCAGCTCAGCGACTTTCAACACAGATCACCCAGTCAGAGGTACACTTGCATTTGCTCCTGCATCTATGTCACAAGTTCCTGCAAGTCTTTTCCACCCAAACAATTACACATATGGAAAGACCTCAGTGGAAATCACACTCACAGGCATACATGTGCCCATAGACACACATCCATATACACACATGCACTTATGAATACATACATACATGCATCAGCACACATACACAAACACATTTGTGCATAAGCATACACACATACATGTATGAATGCACATGAACACACAGATATGCACATATGAACATAAACATGCATGAACATATGCATACATGTGGACACACACAAGCAAAAATGTACATATGGATACACATGTGCATATGGACACACATGAACACTCATACATGGTCAATCAAACATTCATGCATGCATAAATAAAAGACATTGTATAATGTAATACATGAGTAAGTGTCAGAATATGTGAATTTTCCCTTTAAGAATGGGAATTTCAATAATAGACAATTGACTCTGAATTTTGTTTGGCCTTGTATTTCATTTGTTGAATTCCCTGGTTACACTAGGAATTTCAGCAAAATCCACAAGGAGGTGTCAGGGGGAAAGTCTGAACAATTTTAATTTTTCTACATATGCCTATCTCATATTTAGTATCTTCTGCTACATAATTGAAAGTATATAATCTTAGTCCTGTGTGTAAGTGGAAACAGGAATTACTAAAAACAGCAATTGTCATTAAAGTGTGCTATACCCATGAGTTTCTTCCCAGGATGGCAGGTGTGCAAACAGATTATCTCATTTAACACAACAGGTCTTCAAGGAAAATCTCCATTTGGTCAATCCTATGATGTTATTTTCCTGCCCTGGTCCATTGTGCTGGGTGAGGTTAAACAAGCTTAAAAATCAATATCTTGGATCACAAAGTATAATGAAGGATGGGAAAGAAACATGGCCATCTGTCACAATTTTGTGTCAAGATGTAATTGGGTCAAGGTCAAAGGCTGGGAAAGAAAATGAGTTTATTGCAGTTTTTGGTAAGTCCAAGGAAAATTGTACCATTGTTCTGAATGTTCTTCTATCAGCATGTTTGGGGGCCAAGGAGGTCACTCATAAACTTCAAAGTGTGATTCGGGGAGAGCAACATTTTTCAAAATCTATTTTTTCACTCCAACTAATTTACTGAATCTTCTCTACATTCCAGATACTTCTCCAATTACTAAGATTGTATTCTGAATGAAATAAATCTGTGTCTACATACAGCTTTCATCCTAGTGAGAAAAGAAGTAACATAATAGAGGAAATAAACAATAGCTTATTAAGAGCTATTCCACTAATGTTTCCTACAAGCAGGCAACACTAGGATTCAAGGAGCTCTACTTTGTAAAGTCACTTTATGGATAGGTTTGAAAAAAAATCAAAGCATCATTCCAAAGTTCAAAAGTTCACAAGAATTTATAGAAGGAAAAATGCAACAGTCTATTCAATGTACAGAACAGAGTTTCACGTATTTATTTGAATGCCCTAATAAAGCCACAGCAAGTATAAGAACTATAAGAATGAAGTTGGAATTTTATGGGAAGGATGTTAAGTATTAGATTTCTGTGGAAAGAGGACTAACTGTGGCTAAAGTTTACAAGAAATGTTTCTGACACTTTCAGCTCTTTCAATCCCTGTTAGGTTAATATAAATACAAACAGAGTTGATTAGGGACAATCAGATTCTTCCAGCTCTCCTCATAATAGCCCCTATCCTAGAATGGCAAACCTGTACTGCAGACTTATATGTATGCATACCCGAGCTTGGTTTCATATCACAGACTGTTCTGTAAGGTATGGTGTGATGAATACTATGGCTTTTCTCAGTCTTGTTTTCAACTTCCTTTGTCTTCCAGGAACTCATAAAGATCCCTCAGTAGCTCTGCCTCCAGTTATCTTTACAACCTCATTATTCTTATTGAATCTTATGACTTAAAATGTATTGAGTACAAACAATATGCTATGTGATACTCCCCCTGTTATGAGATGGCCATGTGCTTAGTATCACTGCACAGGCTCTTTAAGTACGTTTCAGGGCATGTGTAATAGGCAGTCATACTATACACTCATTGTGTAAGAAAACACCTGTCATTCAAATATATAACATTTCCAAAGTTTTCCAATAGATCGCTTCTTGTGAGACCAGTAAAAGTAAATTGTGGGCTCTTAACCATATTATCAGACAACCAGAGAAGAAGGGGGAAATGGGACAATGTTTTCCAAAATTTGATATATTAATTTTTAATATTTTATTTCAAAGTATTTTATTTTCCTAATTATAACTATAGTTCTTGTGGCAGATATTTGGGAATGCCAGTGACTTGTAATTAAATGGCTAAACTGACATTTAAGTATTTAATTTTTGAATTGTGGTCATACATTTAACTCCACATATATACATAAACCTATGTTACACTGTCCTATCTTGATAACTTCATATGTTTATAAGTACTTATTTTTTGCCTGCTGTTACACTGCCAGCCCTTGGGGTGTTATTGCTTGTTTATTTTAAATGTCATATAAATAAAAACACAATATGTATGAATCTCCTTGTGTTAGGTGTGGAAAATATTCCTAAATTTCATATTTTAACAGATAGTTCTGTGCAGGCTTGCTTATTGGTCATACGTTGCCTTATTTTCTCTTCATTTCCTTCCTCGTATGTATTCATATTATTGAAACTTGAAGTACTTGGGAATTATGACTACATATGAAGGTAGCTTAAATTCCTTTCAGATAAGCCTAATTCAGAGAAGTCTATTCATTTGTGAATAGGATGATTTTTAAAACACTTTTGAAATTAAAATATAATTACATCATTTCCTTCATCCCTTTCCTCCCTCCAACCTTTCCCATGAGCTCCTTTGATCTTTCTCAAAATCACGGCCTCTATTTCTTTAAATTGTGTGTGTGTGTGTGTGTGTGTGTGTGTGTGTGTGTGTGTGTGTGTTTATTCTACCTAATATTACTTGTATGTATATATTTCAGGGCTGATACTTGGAATCACGTTGCTCTTCCCTAGTTAAAGGATATTTTCAGTTTCCTTAACATGCTTTTGTAGCCTATAGTTCTTGGTTTGGACTTAGAGCCCCAGGAGATTTTTCTTACATCTGACTTCCTTGTTCTTATGGCTCTTAGAATTGTTCGGTCCGCTCTTTCACTGTGACCCCTAAGCCTTGAGTGCAGGCATTGGGTGGGAGATGTACTAGTTGAGGCTAAGCACCAAATGGACAATAGTTCTCTACATTTTGATTGGTTGTGGTTACATGTAATGGTCTCTGTCTGTTGTAAGACTTTCTTTGATGAGACTCTGCTTCTTTGTGGATATAAGCATAAATATAAAAAGACAGCATCATCAACAAATGTTAGTTGGGAAGCTGGATGGCCACATGGAGAAGAATGAAATTGAACCTGTATCTATCACCTTGCACAAAAGTGAACTCTAAATAGATCAAAAACCTAAACATGAAACATAAAACTTTGAAACTTCTAGAAGAAAACATTATCCCAGAAGACAGTACCCTAAAGGAGAAAGGTTTAGGGGAGAATTTTTTAAATAAAACACCATTTGTCCAGTTATGGAGGGACTTCATAAAACTGAAAAACTTCTGTACAGCTAAAGAAGCAATCAATAAAATAAAGAGGAAACCCAGGTCACAGATTTCAAGTGGCTGTGGGATAGAATCTTTGCCTGCTACACATCTGACAAGATTAATTTCCAAAATATATGAAAATCTCAAAATCAAGGAGTCAACAACAATCAAACAAACAAATATACAAAAAAGATCTGTTCAAAAGATGGGCTTGAGATCTGAACAGAGTTCTCAAAAGAAGAAATAAAATTAATTAATTAATATCTCAAATATGGTCATCATTCCTAGAAATTAGGAAAACGCAAAACAAAATGACTATGAGATCTTAGCTTACCCCTGTCAGGATAGGAAAGTTTAAAACATACAAAACCAAAAACAAATATTGTGGGGCCTCGGGAGGAAAGGGACCCTTGCTCACTGTTGGTGAGATTGTAAACTGGTCCAGCCCCTATGGAAATCAGTGTGGAGAATTCTCAGTAAGTTAGAAATACATCTATCATATGACATAGCCATATCAGTCATTATTATATGCCCAAAGATATCAACATCCTACTTCATAAGTACTTGTTCAGCCATGTTCATTGTCTCCCTATTAACAACTACAAGGAAATGGATAAAAATGTTATATACCACATTTTTGTCCATTTCCTTGTGAAATATATATATATGTATATATATACATATATATATGTGTGTGTGTGTGTTATTCAGCTATATTGTCTTTATAGCTGATGTATCCTGGAAGTAAATATTAAAATGATATATTTTTTACTATAAGGATCTCTGTTTAGATCTTTCAAAGGATCATAGGACAATTGTTTTTTTTTTTTTTTTTTGTCTTTTGGTCGTCACTAGAATGAGTCCCAGCCTTCAGGTGGCAGGGATAGCTTTGGCATTCCAATGCTCTCTCTTTCAGTGTGTAGACTTATTTAAGGGCAATCAAGGGTCTTTATTGAAAACACATTGAACCAAGTCCCAAAGACTCATTATATCTTATAATCGGGCATTTCCTTCCTGCCTGCATTTAAAACTTGGCTTCAATTAATAACTGTTCAGTAGCATGAGCAAAGTAACTCATGTGTGTCTCAGCAATGCATTGTTAATTCCTAGTCTTTTTGAAGGTCTAAATGCCAACTTATCAGTTAAGAGCATGACAAATGCTGTGGGCACTGAAGAATTAAAAGGTGTAGGAGATAGAAGCATGACATGACATGCCGGTATTCCTTACTATTTGCAAGGTGAGGCCGGATGACATGTATATATCAGACCAAAACACCGGACCAGTCAGTCTGCCCTGCCGCAGGTGGATACACTGTCACCCAATGAATTTCTGATGCATTTATCATTTTTCCTCTTTATAGAATGAATCTGAAAAGATCCTTCCATAAGAATAGTGGCTGACACATGGTATTATAGTTACTCTTCTGTTATCCTCAGGAGATGAAGAACTAGAGGGAGCAGCCACACTTTCCTCATGATAGTCTGTTCTCTGTATTCTCACTCTGGGCAATACCGGTGCCTGACCTGTATCTTAGTTTGTCCTGGTGGTTAGTTTGCTTTGTTTTCTTTGTATCCCTCTGAGGACTATACTCCCAATCATGGGTATGTTTACTCCGGTTTAGTCACTTAGAAATGTAGGAGAATTCAAAGAAACATAAATTATTGAGGAAAAACCGTGTATTCCCACTGGGTATGAGTGTGTCCTGCTCCCCAGCATACTGACATCACAGGTTAATTGATATATGTGAGTATTGGGGTTACAGAGACCCTCTCTTCTGCACATCTCACCAGAATATCTTCAACCCCAGAAAAATGACTCAACTTTTGCTGATCACTCACCCCATAAATATACTCTGCTCAACCCAGTTCCCAAACTCTCCTCTCCTCCTCTTTGATGGGTAAATAGATTGAACCATTAGTAATTAGGTATTAAAGTCTAGTAATAAATGCACATTGTAGCAGAGAAACTAATATCTTAACTAAGGAGTATGACAAAGGATGGATACTTTGTAATTGGAGGAGACAAGAGGAGAGACCTCCAAATAGAGGAGAACTTGATTGTTTCCGAATTCTGGTGTGATCAAGGGTACTTTAGTCAGAGAAGTCTGGGTTCATTCCAAAAATGCTTAATAAAGAAAGGATGTGGATTTCTTCTTTCTGGCACTATATACAGCAAGCCAAACATCAAGTAACTGGCATGGTAGTCACTCCTCATGGTAAATGAGTATGGTTTTCCCTCTAGTTCAAAACAAAAGAACTCAGATGTTTGGAAAACAAGCCCAAACCCCCACAAAAGTCATTAATATTATTTCAGGTGTATTTTGGACAGTATGAGGGATTAGGGTACTTTTATTATAAAATTTTCTAAGGAACTTGAAAAGATGTTGACGAGAACAGGATTTAAATATAAACTATTTAAAATGCTTGCTCCTACCTTTTGTTTGCCATCTACTAGTACTTAAATTGAAGTGATTTTTAAAAGCACATATTCCCTGACCTTAAAAACTTGCTCCACTGTAATTCAAATAAGCCAAGCTGTCAAGGTTCTCTTTCTGTGTCCATGGCTGTCTTTAGCTTGCTCTATTTTAGAAAGAAAAGTGTAGTAAGATACTAATTATCTACTGGATAGTGAATAGTGGATAGTCAGATGTGAGGAAAGACATATAAAACAGGTAATAGATCTGCACAGCCATATGTAATCACGCGCTGAACACAGGAATCACATTGTTGAGCTGTCAAAATGCATTCTGCTCAAACGCTATCCTCAGGAAGTATACAACTGTAAATAAAAGCAAATTGGAGTAATTTAATCATAAAAGTTATTTTCATGTACTGCTTGCTTTGTGCAACCTAGACAAACAAAGCATCTATCAAAAAATTACTGCAGAAACATCCCTCAGCAAGGCACTCTGAGTGTCTTTACTCTTGTGGTTCTGTACTGACATTTCTTACCTGCCTTGTGGGAACATAGCTGACAAAGGAGTCTCTACACCTCCATGTGGGGCAGAATATTCTGTAAATGAAGACACTACTATGTCCTCTAATGCTTTCAATTATTAATAGCTTTTTTTTTGAACTATCTAGAACTCAGGAGAGACTGGGCTACTAGAAAGATGGTGTTTTTAATTTAAAGGATTGTGTGTTAGAGACACATCTTCTTCATCAGTTCATTAATCCATTTACTTCTATCATTTTAAATTTCAAGCATCGTACCTAGTATCTTGCCTACAAAAGTGCAAGTAATTTATTGCTCTTACTTTGAGTTTGTGAAATAATAATAAGCCACAATAAAATATGTTCCATTAAAAGGACCATGTTTTAATGCCACAAAATAATAATCACAGGGGAAAAAAGGCTGTCAAATTAAGAGTGGGTCAAGGAATGCATTGAATGGAGGAGACTTGAAATATTCCAGAGGTAAGAAAGGTAAAAGGCAAAATGTATAATTAAAAAGGCATTAAAATTATAAAATAAATTCTATCACCAACTATCTATAACTAAAACCTATCCTTATTTATTATTTGATAATTGTTATTTAGATGATGTATGTAATTGATAAACATATTAGTAATAATTTACATGTATTCTCAAAAAAATTGAATAAAACATAGATTTAAAATATTTTTTGGGAAATTTGAACAAGAAAATGTTTCCAAAGGAATTTTATTGTAAAATAATCAAATTCAAGGAGAAAATCAAATTCAAGAAGAATAGGTTGCTTTTAGATGACTCATTTTAATAACGACATTGTTTTGAACTTTGTCTAAATATTGAACTAATTTTTGTCAAATAAATAAATAACCAAACAAAAGCATGAAAATTTTAGTTGCTTTGGGTCTTGTGCATTCAAAAAGAAAACAAAACTGTAGAAAAGAGATGTACCACATGGGCCCTAGGTTTTAGTCACTTCAAAATTTATTCAGCAGCACTTTTTCAAATGATGTTTAATACGGGATTCTTCTTCTATCTGTGAATTAATTTGTTGGGTACTTGGTTGTTGTGTTATCATGAGGTAATTAAAAATAAAGATATTAGTTCTTGGCATCACATATATTAGTGTGAAGTATTTCCAAAATGTGTTTAGATTGTTACATTAAATATACAGTTGCATTTTGTTGTTGGGTTGGTTTTATTTTTTTCAGTTTTCAAGGTCAGGTTTACTTAGTCCAAGAAAACTGCACACAAATAGGAAACTGCTTGACTATGAAAAGGTTTTATAAATGTATATATTTTTGATAATGGAATTTTAAGTCTATATCTAGAATTGAACCATTGCTGTATCATTTTTCTTTGATGTGTAAATGCATTTAAGGCAGCAGAGAGCAACACATGCCCTTTCTTTGTTTCTGGCAAAGAAAGTCTAGTTATGACAATGAATATAAGCTGCTACCTCTAAGAAGATGTATGTCTACTCTTATCTGCTCTGCTGGCTTGCTGAACACTGACCCTCATGGAGACCATTTACCCCAAAATGTTTCAGTGCTGGCAAAAACTAAGAAAAACTTCAGTTTATACTCTTTAGGATTTATATATATCCATGTTTACATGTATTGTAAACATATATTGGCTACTACTTGGTAAACTTGCTTTTAGATTTTCCACAAAGTCTACAGAGAATCTGTCATCTATAGAGAACTTATTTGATTTGAATCCAGCCTCCCTTTGAATTAACTCTTACTATCATCCCTTTGATTTAATGCAAGGATTCTTAGCATGAGGTAATTTTTTTTTTTTACCTTTTATAAAGCATTTGCAAAATCTGTGATAAACTTTTTTAGTTGTGTTGTTTTGACAAAGGGGAAACTTGGCTTTTGGCTAACAAAATTCAGAGATAGAGTCTCTGGCCCAGAGAGAGAAAATTCTTAGAGTCTCCTTTAGCATACAGGACTGTTCTTTGCTCCCATTCTAACAAAGCTTTCACCAAAGCAAAGATTTGTACCAACATGTTTGAGAAACCCTGGTTCAACCTGCTTGTTCAGGTAATCACAACTTTAGTGAGACACTCTTGGTTTATTTTTTATACTGTCATACAATACATCTTGACCACTGTTAGTTTCCAGTCCTCCCAGCCCTCCCTCTCCTCCCCTCTCCCCCAGATCTACCCCTCCTCTTTTTCCCTTCAGAAAAGAGCAGGACTCCCAGGGATATCAACTGAACACAGCATAACAAGTTATAGTGTTACAGTAAGACTAGGCACAGGGCTCATCAAGACTGAGCAAGGCAACCCAGTAGGAGGAAAAGGGTCCCAGGAACAGGCAAAAGATTCTGAGATAGGCCCACTCCCACTGTTAGCAGTCCCCAAAAACATCAAGCTAATAACCATAACATATATACAAGAGTACCTAGCACAGACACATGTGGACTCCCTGATTGCAACTTCAGTCTCTGAGGCCCTGTGAGTCCAGCTTAGTTGATTCTATGGGCCATGTTCTCTTTGTGTCCTTGAGTGTCCTTGACCCATCTAGTTCTTCCTCCCCATATTCTGCAGTATTCCTTAATCTTCAAGGGGAGGGACCCCGTGGAGACTTCCATTTTTACTGTTCAATCTAGTCTTTGCACAACCTCTCATTTATAATTGTATGAGGAATTATAAAAGCTATTGGAGCATTATTTTGGTAATTACATGTTTTCTACATAATTTAAGGGACTATATTATGTAAACAACTTTTAGTTTTTTATTATTAATTTTTTATTTTATTAACTTTTTTAAAATTTATTTTACATACCCACCGCAGTTTCCCCTCCATCTTCTCCTCCTGTTTTCTCCCCTGGACCCTCAAGACTCCTGTCTACCCACCTCCCCATCCACTACTCTTCCATCTCCATTCAGGCAGGGGTAGGCCTCCCATGGGCTTGAACAAAGCATGGTACATCAAGTTGAGGTAGAACTGAGCTCCTGCCCTGCATCAAGGCTGGGCGAGGTAATCCAGCATAGGGAACAGGTTCCCAGAAGCCAGCTAAGTGCCAGGGACAGGCCCTGATTTCACTGCTGAGAGCCTTACAAACAGACCAAACTACACAACTGTCACACACATGCAGAAGGCCTAGGTTGGTCCCATGCAGGATTCCTAACTGTTGGTCCAGAGTCCATGAGCTCACACATGCTCAAGTCAGCTGTCTTTGTGGGTTCCACCACCATGACCTTGACCCTCCTCCCTTTCTTCAGGAGGACTCCCAGAACTTGGTCCAGTGGTTGGTTGAGGATCTCTGTATCTGCTTCCATCAGTTACTGGATGAAGGATCTCTGATGACAGTTAGGGTAGACAGTCACCAATCTGATTACAGTGGATGGCCAGTTCAGGCATCCTCTCCAGTATTGCGAGGAGTCTTAGCTGGAGTCATCTTTCTGGATTCCTGGGTGTTTCTCTGACACGAGGTTTCTCCCTAACCCAGAAATAGCCCCCCCATATCAAAACGTATTTTTTCATTATTCTCCCCCTTCATCCCACCTCAAACCCACCTCCTGAGCCCAGCCTGCCCAACCCTCTCCCTCAAGTTCCCACACCCCCCATCTTCCTCTACCCCTACCCCAGTTTACCCAGGAGATCTCTTCTTTTCCCATTCCCAGGGAAATCCATGTATCTGTTTTGGGGCCCTATTTGTTATTTAGCCTCTCTGGGGATGTGGATTATAGGTTTGTTATCCTATAATTTTCTCCTAATATCCACTTAAGAGTCAGTACATACCATGTTTGTATTTCTGGGTCTGGGTTACCTCACTGAGAATGATTTTTTTCTAGTTTCATATATTTGCCTGTAAATTTCATGTGGTCATTGTTTTTTTTAATCACTGAGTAGTACTCCACTGTGTAAATATACCACATTTTCCTTCAAGGCTACTTCCCAATTTCTCTTTCATCAGGTTCAGTTTAACTAAATTTATGTTGAGGTCTTTGATCAACATTTACTTGAGTTTTGTGCAAGGTGATAGATGTGGATCTATTTGCATTCTTCTGCATGCTGACATCCAGTTATGCCAGCACCATTTGTTGAAGATGCTTTATTTTTTCCATTGTATGATTTGGCTTCTTTTTCAAAAGTCAGGTTATCATAGATGTATGGATTTATGTCAAGGTCTTTGATTTGATTCCATTGACCCATGTGTTTGTTTTTGTGTCAAAACCAAGCCATTTTTATTACTATAACTCTATAGTAGAGCTTGACGTCAAGGATGATGATACCTCTGACAGTTCCTTTATTTTACAGGAATGTTTTAGCTATCCTGGGTTTTTTGTTTTTCCATATGAAGTTGAGTATTGTTCTTTTGAGGTCTGTGAAGAATAATGTTGGGATTTTGATGGGAATTGCATTGAATCTGTAGATTGCTTTAGTGAGATTGTGATTTTTACTATGTTAATCCTACCTATCCATGAACATGGAAGATCTTTCCATTTTCTGATATCTTCAATATCTTTCTGCAAAGACTTAAAGTTATTGTCACATAGGTCTTTCACTTTCTTGGTTAGACATTTTATATTATTTATGGCTATTTGTAAAGGGTGATATTTCTCTGATTTCATTATTAGCCTGTTTATCATTTGTATATAGAAGGGCTACTGGGTTTTTTTGTTGTTTTTTTTTAAAAGTTAATCTTGTGTTCTGCCACATTACTGAAGGAGTTTATCAGCTATAGAAGTTCCTGGTAGAATTTTTGGGGTTATTTATATATACTATCCTATCATCTGCAAACAGCAAAAGTTTGACTTCTTCCTTTCCAATTTATATTCCCTTTATCTTCTTTGGTTGTCTTATTGCTCTAGCTAGAACTTTCAGTACCATATTGAATAGATATGGGGAGAGCAGACAGCCTTGTCTTGTTCCTGATTTTTAGTGGAATCACTTTGAGTTTCTCTCCATTTACTTTGATACTGGCTGTTGGCTTGCTGTAAATTGCCTTTATTATGTTTAGGTATATTCCCTGTATTCCTGATCTCTCCAAGACCTTTATCATGAAGGGGTGTTGGATTTTGTCAAAAGATTTTTCACCTCCTAATGAGATAATCATGTGGGGCTTTTTTTCAATTTGTTTATAAGGTGGATTACATTTACAGATCTTCATATGTTGAATTATCCCTGCATCTCTGGGATGAAGGACCCTTGATCATGGCTGATGATGTTTTTGATGTGTTCTTGGATTTAATTTGTCAGTATTTTATTGAATCTTTTTGCATCAGTATTCATTAGGAATCTTGGTCCATAATTCACTTTCTTTGTTACATCTTTGTGTGGTTTGGGCATCAGGGTAACTGTAGTCTTATAAAAAAAATAATTTGGCAGTGTCCCTTTTATTTCTGTTCTGTGAAACAATTTGAGGAGTATTGGTATTAGCTCTTCTTTGAAATTTTGGTAGAATTCTGTGTTGAAGCCATCTGGCCCTGGGCTTTTTGGGGGGGTGGAGACAATGTTTTTCTGTTTCTTTAGGGGTTGTACATCTATTTACATTGTTTATCTTGTCTTGATTTAATTTTGGTATTTGTACCTATCAACGAAATTAACCATTTCTTTTATATCCAGTTTTGTGGAGTTCAGATATTTGAAGTATGACCTGATGATTCTCTGATTTTCCTAAGTGTCTGTTGTTTTGTCCCTTTTTCATTTCTGATTTTGTTAATTTAGATATTCTTTCTCTGTCTTTGTTAGTTTGGAGAAGGGTTTGGCTATCTTGTTGATTTTCTCAAAGAACCAACTCTGTGTTTCATTGATTCTTTGTACTGTTCTCTTTGTTCCTGCTTCGTTGATTTCAGCCCTCAGTTTGATTATTTCCTGTCATCTATTCCTCCAGGGTGAGTTTGCTTCTTTTTGTTCTAAAGCTTTCAGGTGTGCTGTTAAATCCCTAGCATGAGATTTCTCCAAATTCCTTATTTAGGCATTCAGTACTGTGAACTTTCCGCTTAGTACTGCTTTCATAGTGTCCCATAAGTTTAGGTATGTTGTGTATTCATTTTCATTGAAATCTAGGAGGTCTTTAATTTCTTTATTTCTTCCTTGACCCAGTGGTAATTCAATTGAGAGTCTTTCAGTTTCCATGAGTTTGTAGGCTTTTTGTAATTTGTGTTATTGTTGAATTCTAGCTTTAATACATGGTGATATGATAAGATACAGGGTGTTATTTTATTTTATTGCATTGGTATCTGTTGAGATTTGCTTTGTGATCAAGTGTCTGTTCAATTTTAGAGAAGGTTCCATGAGGTGGTGAGAAGAAGTATATTCTTTTGTGTTTGGGTGAAAAGTTCTGTAGTTGTCTGTTAGGTCCATTGAGTTATAACGTCTGTTAGATCTCTTATTTCTCTGTTAAGGTTCTGTCTGGAAGACTTGTCCATTGGTGCAAGTCAGATATTGAAGTTTCCCACTATTAATGTGTGGGGTTTGGTGTGTAATATAAGCTTTAATAATGTTTCTTTTACAAATGTTGATGCCCTTGTATTTGGGGTATAAATGTTGAGAATTGAGACTCCATCTTGATGGATTTACCTTCAATGAATATGAAATATCCTTCTCCATCTCTTTTGATTAATTTTAGTATGAAGTCTATTTTGTTAGAGATTTCAATAACTATACCAGCTTGTTTTTTAGGTCCATTTGATTGGAAAATCTTTTCTCAATCCTTTACTCTGAGATAATGCCTGTCTTTGAAGTTGAGCTGTATTTCTTCTATGCAGCAGAAGGATGGATCCTGTTTTTGAATCCTTTAAAATCCTATAAAATTCTATAAAAAGCCTGTGTCTTTTTATAGGTGAATTGAGTACAATGATATTAAGGAACATCAATGAATAGTTATTGGTAATTCCTGTTATTTTTTGCTTTTGGTGGTGGTGGTAGTGTGTGTATATTTCTCTTCTTTGAGTTTTACTGGTGTGAAATTATCTATTGCCTGTGTTTTCAAAGGTGCAGCTAAGTTTCTTAGATTGGAGTTTTCTTTCCAGTACTTTCTGTAGGGCTGGATTTGTGATTATGTGGTGTTTAAATGTGGTTTTGTCATGAAATGTCTCATTTTCTTAATCTATGGTAATTTCCTGGGTATAGTAATCTGGGCTGGCATCCAAGGTCCCTTAGTGTCTGTAAAACATCTGACCAGGACCTTCTGTCTTTAGAGTCTCCATTGAGAAGTCAGTGTAATTCTTTTGGGTCTGCCTTTATATATTACTTGGCCTTTTTCCTTTCAGCTTTTAATATTCTTTCCTTATTCTGTATGTTTATTGTTTTGATTATTATGTGGTGAGGAGAATTTTTTCTGTTCCAGTCTATTTGGTATTCTGTAAGCTTCTTATACCTTCATAAGCATGTCCATCTCTAGGTTTGGAAAGTTTTCCTCTATGATTTTGTTGAATATAATTTCTGTGCCTTTAAGCTGGAATTCTTCCTCTTCTATTTCTATTATTCTGAAGATTCATCTTTTCTTTATTTTATTTTATTTTACAATACCATTCAGTTCTATATATCAGCCATGTTTTCCCTTGTTCTCCTCCCTCCCGCACCCTCCTCTTCCCCTCAGCCCACCCCCCATTCCCACCTCCTCCAGGGCAAAGCCTCCCTCGAGGACTGTGATCAACCTGATAGACTCAGTCCAGGCAGGGCCAGTCCCCTCCTCCCAGGCCGAGCCAAGCAACCCTGCATAAGCCCCAGGTTTCAAACAGCCAACTCATGCAATGAGCACAGGACCTGGTCCCACTGCCTGGATGCCTCCCAAACAGATCAAGCCAATCAACTGTCTCACCCATTCAGAGGGCCCCTCAGCCATTGGTTCATAGTTCATGTGTTTCCATTCATTTGGCTATTTGTCCCTGTGCTTTATCCAATCTTGGTCTCAACAATTCTCACTCATATAGACCCTCCTCTTTCTCGCTAATTGGACTCCCGGAGCTCCACCTGGGGCCTAGCCATGAATCTCTGCTTCCAGATCCCTCAGTCATTGGATGGGGTTTCTAGCACAACAATTAGGGTATATGGCCATCCCATCACCAGAATGGGTCAGTTCGGGCTGTCTCTCGACCATTGCCAGCAGTCTATTGTGGGGGTATCTTTGTGGATTTCTGTGGGCCTCTCTAGCACTTTGCTTCTTCCTATTCTCATGTGGTCTTCATTTATCATGGTCTCCTATTCCTTGTTCTCCCTCTCTGTTCTTGATCCAGCTGGGGTCTTCTGCTCCCCCAAGCTCTCTTTCCCTCGACCCTCGCCCTTCATTTCCCCTACTTATGTCCAGGTTGTTCATGAAGATCTCATCCATTTCTCCGTCATTGGGTGATCCCCGTGTCTTTCTTGGGGTCCTGTTTTCCAGGTACCCTCCCTGGTGATGTGAGTAGCAGTCCAGTCATCCTTGCTCCACATCTAGTATCCTCCTATGAGTGAGTACATTCCATGTTTGTCTTTCTGAGTCTGGGTTACCTCACTCAGGATGATTTTTTTCTAGATCCATCCATTTGCCTGCAACCATCATGATGTCATTGATTTTCTCTGCTGAGTAGTATTCCATTGTGTATATGTACCACATTTTATTTATCCATTCTTCAGTTGAAGGGCATCTAGGTTGTTTCCAGGTTCTGGCTATTACAAACAATGCTGATATGAACATAGCTGAGCAAGTGCTCTTGTGGTATGATTGAGCATACCTTGGGTATATGCCCAAGAGTGGTATAGCTGGATCTTGGGGGAGATTGATTCCCAATTTTCTAAGAAAGCACCATATTGATTTCCAAAGTGGCTGTACAAACTTGCATTCCCACCAGCAGTGGAGGAGAGTTCCCCTAGCTCCACATCCTCTCCAGCATAAGGTGTCTTCAGTGTTTTTGATCTTAGCCATTCTGACAGGTGTAAGGTGGTATCTCAGAGTTGTTTTGATTTGCATTTCCCTGATAATTAGGGATGTTGAGCAATTCCTTAAATGTCTTTCAGCCATTTGAGTTTCCTCTGTTGAGAATTCTCTGTTTAGTTCTATCGCCCATTTCTTAATTGGACTGTTGAGCATTTTGATGTCTAATTTCTTGAGTTCCTTATATATTCTGGATATCAGTCCTCTGTCAGATGTGGGGTTGGTGAAGACCTTTTCCCATTCTGTAGGCTGTTGCTTTGCCTTGTTGACCGTATCCTTTGCTCTACAAAAGCTTCTCAGTTTCAAGAGGTCCCATTGATTGATTGTTTCTCTCAGTGTCTGTGCTACTGGTGATATATTTAGGAAGTGATCTCCTATGCCAATACATTGAAGACTACTTCCTACTTTCTCTTCTAGCAGGTTCAGAGTAGCTGGATTTATGTTGAGGTCCTTGATCCACTTGGACTTAAGTTTTGTGCATGGTGATAGATATGGGTCTATTTGCAGCCTTCTACATGCTGATATCCAGTTATGCCAGCACCATTTGTTGAAGATGATTTCTTTTTTCCATTGTACACTTTTGGCTTCTTTGTCAAAAATTATGTTCATAGGTGTGCGGGTTAATGTCAGGGTCTTCAATTTGATTCCATTGGTCCACAAGTCGGTTTTTATGCCAGTACCAAGCTGTTTTTATTACTGTAGCTCTATAGTAGAGCTTGAAGTCAGGGATCATGATGCCTCCAGAGGTTGTTTTATTGTACAGGATTCTTTTGGCTATACTGGGTTTTTTTGCTTTTCCATATGAAGTTGAGTATTATTCTTTCCAGGTCTGTGAAGAATTGTGTTGGTATTTTGATGGGAATTGCATTGAATCTTTAGATTGCTTTTGGTAAAATTGCCATTTTTACTATGTTAGTCCTGCCTATCCATGAGCATGGGAGATCTTTCCATTTTCTGACATCTTCTTCAATTTCTTTTTTTTCAGGGACTTAAAGTTCTTGTCATATAGGTCCTTCACTTCCTTGGTTAGTGCTACCCCAAGGTATTTTATGTATAGTATTGGTAATGTTTGTACATTCTTTCCCAGTCAAACTTCTTTCTGACAGAAATTTTGTCACAGTGATGCAAAGTCTCCTGAACACAGAAAAAAAATGCAACATAATCATAAATACCCAGAAACTTAGTGAAGAATCATCCATGTATATTAAGTAGAAGTTTACTGAACTGAAGGGATTAAGTAACTATACATAGAATTAAAGACTTTGATGCCTCTTACTGATGATTCATAAGACAACCTAGACAGAATATGTTAAATGTAGGAATGAACTTTTAAAACAATTACCTAACAAAATCTAACAGCTTATAGAGAATGTACTCACCAAAAAAAAAAAAAATCCTATCCCTTCCCAAATTCACAGGAGACATTATCCCATCAGACCTTATGCTAAGTCTCCAGGGATTTATGATGATAAGTAATATAGACTGTATATTCTAATAAAAATGGTATCTTATAAGAAATCAACTCAGGTAAACTTCACAAATTTGTGGAAATTATTTAGCACAATCTTCAGCAACAAATGAATCAAGAAGAAATCACAATAATTAGAATAGGTTCAGAGAAGATTTTTCTAATGCACTGAAATTATGTGATATAGTGCAACAAGGTTGAGGGAAGAATTTACAGCTATGACCTTTTCACAAGTTAAATATACCCATAGAGACTTTGACACTCAAACCAACAACACAGTTTAAAGAACATGAGCACAAAACAAAAAACAAAAATTAATATAACCAAAGCAATAAAAATAATGACAATTAATGTATAAATAAGTGAAACAGATGATAGAAAAACTTGAAAACTCAGTGACATCAAAATCAGGTCTTTATATAGACCAGCAGAATTAACACAGCTGTAGCTGGGTGTACTAATACAAGAGGAGACACTATTCTAATTGTTAAAGTATGAATGAGCAATTCAGTAAATCTACACTAAAATATATATTTATATATTTTAAAGCCAAATTTCGATCATAAAGGGTATGAAAAAGTTCTTAAAACAGTCTTACCATCTACATCATGAACAGATTAAAATAGTAAATTGTAAGGAGATTAAATGACTATTCAGTCTTCTGACAAAATGAAAACAAAAACAGGACAAATGGGTTCTGTGGTACCTCTGCTAATAAAGAGCTAATTTTTTTAAATGTTTACCTCAAATGTCAAGTATAGTAGCTCACATCTGTAATCTCACTACTTAGGGGGCTGAGACAAAAGTGTTGCTGTGAGTTCAAATCCAGCCTAGTTACATGTTGAGGTCTATGATTGTCTGAAGTACAGAGTGAGGCTATGGCACAAGAAAAGAGAAAGAAAGAAAAAAAGAGAGAAAGAAAGAGAGAAAGAAAGAAAGAAAGAAAGAAAGAAAGAAAGAAAGAAAGGAAGGAAGGAAGGAAGGAAGGAAGGAAGGAAGGAAGGAAGGAAGGAAGGAAGGAAGGAAGGAAGGGGAAGACATTTTCCTAAGTATGATTATATTCAAGAAATATAGAGAAGGATCTCCAACATCATTCTGTAAAACCAGGATTATAAAGCCAAAAGCAAAAGAAAAGCAACGGTCTATTTTCACCCTGGTGATAAATGAATACTTTCAAAATAATATTAGTAAAAGGAGTGTAGCAACATGGTGAAAAATTATACACCATGACAAAATGATATTTATGCCTTGAGTGCAAAAATGGTTCAGAATAGAAAAACTGCTCACTGCTATATACTATACTAACAAAAGAAAAAATCCAAAATATCATCTAAATTGAGACAGAAAACACATTTCACTAAATTTAACACACATTCCTGATTTTACATACCTCAAAAACCAATAATAAAAGGAAACTACTTCAATAGATGAATACTAATGTCCCTATATGGAGAAACCACAGTAAGTGGTGAAAGGCTGAAATAATTTCTGCTAAGGTTAGAAATGTGGCAAAGATGCCCATATTTCTAATTCTAATCAGTATTTTATACTACTAGAAGTCCTATGTAAAAAAAAATGTGCAAAAATAAAATGTATCTGTCTTGTGAAAGAAAATCATCAACTCAGGTGATATGATCCTATATCTATAAAATTCTTGAGCATAAAAATTCAACAAAACACTAATTTTAAAACCAATAAGTCACATCATCAAAATAGAAGACTACAATGTCAATGTGGAAAAAAGTGTTACAATTTGCATGTTAAAAATAATCATTAAATTCTATAAATAATTATTTTTGTAATAACATCAACAAGGATAAAATACTTATAACTAAGATGAAATTAGTCAAAAAAAAGTCACTATGAAGTTGCATTAACCATAACAGTGTGGTCCTAACTTAAAAGCAGATATAAAGCAATACAATACAAAGCAAAGATGCAAGCACATGTGTTTGGTTGAAGGTTGATTCACAAGGATGGCAAGACTAACTCTGCAAGAAAATGGATATTGATGGGCAGAAAGTTGAGGCTATAGCTTCATCTACCACCGCACATAAAAAATTAACCAAAAAAGATCAAAGGTTTAAACTTCAGACTTGCAACTGGGCCAGGAACACACTTCAGTGTAGGACATTTGCTGAACATACCCAAGACACCAAACTCAGTGTGTAGCACCAAAAGATACTTATAACTCTAAAAATTATTTAAAGCCAGGTAGAAAACTTTGAAAGGGTTAGAGCGCATTAGTGATGTTAGCCTGTGACACTCTACTAAGTACTTCCTCATTGCTGTGAAAAATGCATGACAAAGGGAACTGAAAGAAGGGTTTCCTTGGACTCACAGGTTGAAGCTACAGTCCATCACAGCAAGGAAGTGACAGGAGTGTGAGCCACCTGGTCTCCTTGCATCTGCTGTCAGGAAACAGAGATGCTGTTACTCAACTCTTTCTCTTTTCAGTCTGGACCTGAGCCCATGGATTAATGTGGCTTACATGTACAGTGAATCTTCCCATCTCAGAATATAGAAACTCTTTCACATATAATCCCAGAAGTCTGTCTCCTAAGTCACTCTAGATACTGTCACTTTGTATTCATCAGTCTTCTTCACTGTTCTATTGCTACAAAGAGATGCCATGATCAAGGTGATTCTTCTAAAGGGAAGCATTTAATCGATGCCTTGCTTACAGTTTTGGAGGTTAGTCCATGATCATCATGGTAGGAAACAGAAGCAGACAGGCATGGCTCTGGAGTAGTAGCTAAGAGCATTATATCCTCATCAGTAGGTGGCAGGCAGAAAGGGGATGAGCGTGCATGGGGAGCTTGGGCTTGGTGTAGACTTTTGAAACTTTGAAGCCCATGCCCAGTGACATATCTCTTCTAACAAGGCCAGACCTCCTCCAACATGGCCACACCTCCTAATCCTTCTAACCCTTTTCAAACAATTTACCAGCTAGTGGCTAAGCACGTAAAATATATGAGCTTGTGATGATCATTCTGATTGAAACTAGCACATCATCCAAACAGGAACCTACTCCATTTGTACGGATTATTTTGAAGTCCTTTATATTAAAGCACCACGACAGAGCATCAAGGAGTCCTCTTGTCTGAAATGAAAGTGTAGTGAATGGCTAGATTCTACCTTCAGATGAAGTATAGCTTGTAAGTGCAGGTTTTCCATTTCACCAATCACATCACTTCTTCCAATTTACCCAGAGGAATCACAGTCATTACACAGTTCCAATCAAAAACCTTCTACTGAGTAATCAGTGGAAGGGCCCTAGTGCTCTGTGTCCATGTTGAGCCTCCTCTTCTAAGCTGAGTGAAATTAGCTGCACTTTGAGTGGGGTCATCAGAATACATCAAAGCACATGTTGCCCATAGAAAAGTCTTTCAAAGCCAGTACAGTTCATCTAGAGCAAGTGTGATGAGATGAGCAAGAACTCCGGAAGCAGAAGTTGTGACAATCAGCCAAGACTGGAATCTTCTTTGCAGCTGAAGTATAGTTTTCTAAAGGTGCACGTTACCATAGCAACAGTGTGGATAGTCATCAAAACTGTCTGATCTGCTCAATTGACATCTTCCTGTTCATAGCCAGACATATGGGATTGACAGCTGTCAGTCAAAAGATCAGATTAGGCCAGCTCTTAACAGTTTAACTGGCATTAAAGAGTGCTTATATTATAGACATGTCATCAACACTATCACACTGTCTACTCACTTAGCAGTGCTGAACTCCTAACTAAATGCCAATTGTAAGGGTAGGACCCTCCAACATGTCTCAGTTTCATTTATATGAAAGACTGGGAATCATCAAAATCTTATACCACAAGAAGTAGAATGGTAATTCCCAGAGGCCTGGAAGAAGAATAAGGCTATTGTTTAATGCATGTAGAACTTTGCTTCCACAGGATGAAAGGTGATATGGAAATAGATGATAATAGTTGATTTACAACAGAGTGAATGTATTTGACACCCCCATCCTGCACACTTAAAATGGTTAGGATAGCAAGGTTAATAGTGTGAATATTTTATCACATTAAAAATTTGCAAGAAGAGCTTAGCCTGCCCTCCTTGATGGATACTTATGTTTAGTGGCTCCAGCACTGATGATTCCCTGTGTGTATCTCTCACTTCTGTGGTACTTTTTTGTGTTTAAATTTTATCTGATCAATTTGAGAGTAGGCTGAAAATAGCACTCAAGCATTATGAGATTTTTGTAAATTTTATAGCAAATGATATTATGTATTCAATAAACTAATGGGATTGTTATTTTTGTAAAAATAGTGGTATCTATAATTTATACACAACTTAAGAAGCCCAAAGTGTGTAAAAATTTTGTATACTTGATCCTATTACATCATGATGACAATGACAACGTTATGAGATGCCAGTCATGTGCACTTGCATTCAACAGTTAAGGAAATAAAGACTGGAAGCAAAGGAAAATTTAACTGGTGTGGAACTCTTTCCTAAAGCAGAGTCTTAATTCTAAATCTTCATGTGACCTTCCATAGTACTATACCAAAGGTAGCCACTACAGTAAATGGAGAATTGCAAAGATCACAGGCCTAGTCTCTGGGAATGTCAAGGGCTGTGGTGTACACATATGCCATTAAGTTAAGATTCCTAAAATGAAGAGCACATGCTAGATTATCTGTATGTACACTGGAGGCCCCATAAATGTCCACAAAGAGAATGGGATTAGATTCAACACATCATACAAGAAGGTCTGCTCATGTTTCTGTGCTTGGAATTATATAGGAATAAACCCTAAAAAGCAGAGAAAAGATTTTCCCCTAAAGCCTGCAGAGATAGTGCGGCCTTGCTGACATCTTGATTTTATACAAGAGGTATTAATTTCAGCATCTGACATCTGAAACAATGAGTAACTATTTCTGCTGGGCTATGTCACCAGATTCTTCATAATTGCTGCTGCAGTCACAGTGGTCATGTATTCAATGTCAGCTCTGCTTCATCTGACAAGACCATAAGAACACCCAGGGGTCCAAACTCGGTCCAGGAAAGAAAGGAGGTCCAGGGAGTTTAGTTTTTGTGGTTATTGCCCATTTAACTTCATGACTTGTAGCTGGTTAATAGACATATCTTCCACTTTCCTCTCTTAATACTGACTTTCTTCCTGTCAATTTACTGACTGCATAGTTGTCAGGTCTTAACTCTTCTATATTTGACTTTTGAGTAGTACTTCTATTAATGTCTAGCATTTTAAAGTATATGCTAACATTCATGCTAATTCTATCATTCTTATTCACCATTTTCAGCATCATTTTAAAAATGGGTATATTTTGCTGTCAACTAACTTTAAAACACAAAAATCTATCCTTGTGAGCCAACACCTCTTAGTCTTATATTATGGTGTTGTTAATGTAGGTAGGCATACATCAATGTCTGTTTAAGCAATCATTGAAGAATTCTGAAGAAACTTATTAAGACGTACATGCTTCATACAGAGAGCAACTGAAGAAAGATTCAAAGAAAAGAAAGCCCAAAGAAGCATACTGTCTTTGTGGAGCCTTTTTCCAGACTAGCATTTGACTATCAAAACAAATACTATAGGTGTCTTAATATTTAGGATACCTTGAGCTTGTCTGTCCTGTAAGTGTCCACCATTTCCACAAAAGACTTGCTTTCTTTATATATTTTGAAATGTAATCATTTGCTATATGGAAATCTTTCTCAGATCTCAAAGCTTCTTTAAATAGTTAAATTCTAAAGTTCAACTCTGGAGTCTCTGCAAGTATTGTTTACAACCTTTATACCCAGAGTGTACTGTCAAATCCCTTCAAGAAGTCTCTCAGAACCTGAAAATTCACAGAATTGAATGATGGAAACAGATCCTGCCAGTGACCACAGGTAACTTAGTGACCTATTTGTGTTCCATTTTAAAACAAAAAAGTAGCAAATCCTCAGACCAGCAGAAACCAAAGAAAGGAAACAGACACACAATAGAAACACAGATACACACACACACACACACACACACACACACACACACACACACACACTACCACCACCACCAACAAAAATAACAGGAATTAGCAATCAATGGTCATTAATCAATCTGGTGCAGCTATCCTAATATCTAACTTCAAACTAAAATTAATCATGGTGACTTAACAGCACACCTGGAAGCTCTAAAATAAAAAGAATCAGACACATCTAAGAGGAGTAGATGGTAGGAAATAATCAAACTGAGGGCTAAATCAACAAAATATAAACAAGGAGAACAATATAAAGAATTAATGACACAGAAAGAAGGTTCTTTGAGGAAATCAACAAAATAGATAAACCCTTACCCAAACCAACTAAACTGCAGAGAGAGAATATCCAAATCAACAAAACCAGAAACAAAAGGGGGAACATAACAGACTCCAAGGATATCCAGAGAATCATTAGGTCATATTTCAAAAGCCTGGAAAATCTAAAAGAAAGGAACAATTTTCTGTATAGGTACCACATACCCAAATTAAATCAAGACCAGATAAACAATTTAAAGGGATCTATAACCCCTAAGGAAATATAAACAGTCATTAAAATCTCCAATCAAAAAAAAAAAAAGCCCAAGGCCTGATGGTTTCAGTGCAGAATTCTACCAGAATTTCAAAGAAGGGCTATTACCAATACTCCTCAAATTGTTCCACACAATAGAAACAGAAGGAACATTGCCAAATTCTTTGTATGAGACTATTGTCACCCTGACACTGAAACCACACAAAGACTCAGCAAAAAAAGAGAATTACAGATCAATTTCCTGTTGTTCGAATCTTAGATGGTCTTTTAATAATAATAATAGTAATAATAATAATAATAATAATAATAAAGCAACCCAGAGCTAGATATCAGGGTGAAAGCTAAAAGATCAGAGAAGTAGAGCAGCCAGACACTAGTTCTTACCTTTATGAAATCCTCAGCCTAAAGAGAGTGAATTCCTGTTTTCTCATGCTTTACATACCTTTCTCTGCCCAGCCATGGCACATCACTTCCTCGGATTAAAGACGTGTGTGCTTCCTACTGCTGGGATTAAAGGTGTGTGCCACCACTGCCTGGATGTTTCCAGTGTGGTCTTGAACTCACAGAGATCCACACAGATCTCTGCCTCCTGAGTGATAGGATTAAGGGTATGGGCCACCACTGTCTGGCCTCTTTGTCTAATCTAGTGGTTAGCTCTGTCCTCTGATCCTCAGACTAGTTTATTAGGGTACACAATATATCACCACATTTTCTGTCATAAACATTGATGCAAAAATACTCAATAAAATACTGGAAACTAAAATCAAAGAAGATCCACATCAAAAAGATCATCCACCATGACCAAGTAGGCTTCATCCCAGAGATGCAGGGATGAAGAATAGCCCAAATTCAGGATAGCCAAAAACAATTCTGTACAATAAAAGAACTTATAGAGGTATCAGCATCCCTGATTTCAAGCTCCACTATAGAACTATAGCAATAAAAAAATGTGTGGTATTGGCATAAAAATAGGTAGGTGGATCAATGAAATGGAATCAAAGACCCAGACATAAATCCATCCACTTATAAACACCTGATTTTGACAAAAAAGCCAAAATTATACAATGGAAAAGAAAGAAAGCATCTTCTACAAATGGTCTAACTGGATGTCAGCATGTAGAAGAATACAAATAGATCCATATCTATCACCCTGCAAAAAGCTCAAGTCCAAGTAGACTAATGACCTCAACATAAATCCAGATACAGTGAACCAGCTAGAAGAGGAAATAGAAAATAATGTCCAATGCACTGGCAGAGGAGACAATGTCCTGAACATAGCACCAAGAGCACAGGCATTAAGACTGACAATTAGTAAATGGGTCCTGACGAAATTGAAAAGTTTCTGTTGGGCAAAGGATACCATTAATAGGACAAACTCACAGAATCAACTAACCTGGGCTCACAGGGTCCCACAGAGACTGAACCAGGGAGCCTGCCTGGGACTGACCTAGGCACTCTGCATATATGTTAGCTGTGTAGCTTGGTCCTCTTGTGGAACTCCTAACACTGGGAACAAGGACTGTCTCCAACTCTTGTACTGGCTTTTGGAACCCTATTCCCCATACTGGGTTGCCTTACCCAGCCTTAACACATGGGGAGGTGCTTAGTCTTACTGCAACTTGATATGCCATGTTTTGTTGATACTCAAGGAAGACCTGTCCTTTCCTAAACAGAAACAGAGGAATTGTGGATTGGCAGGATGAGAACAGAAAGGGGTGTGGGGGAGGGACTGGGAGGAAAGGAGGGAGGGGAAGTTACAGTCAATAGGTAAAATAAATAATAAACAATTAATTTTAAAAATGAAAGTAAAAGAAAAATGAAAATACAGTGAAGAGAAGGAAGAGCAAAAGGAAGAGGAAGAAGGGAAGGAATGGGAGAAGGTAGAAGTTACTATATTTCAGTGGCATCTTCAAGTAATCAGCTAGAATTCCAGTGGCATTTTCCTTACTATAACCAATGCTCACTGGAGCTCACACATCTTTTAGGTAGGAAAGACACCTTTCCAAGGTGAAGATCTAGATGATAGCAGGAGTCAAGCAGAGCACAAAGGAGCAACTGGGAATTCTTTCACTAAAAAACCAAAATGTTCAGCTTGACCAGATAAAGGTGGGAATGTTGGGTGGGTATACAGTGTTGGAATATGTGACTACATGGTGAGACTAATCCAGACATCACTGCCCTCACAACTACATGCTTCCTTACTTAGTTTCTCTTGGATTGTGTTTCCACAGCAATTTCCACCCATACTGTGTGTCACCCTTCCTTGCCCAAGGCAATTTATTTGCTTTTGCCTGTTGATAATCTTGTGATTAGTGTTTTACAGCTCTACATAATTTTAGACAGATTTATATGTGATCTTCACCATTATATTGCTATATTCTTAGAAGAAGATGTCACTTGTCGATTTTAAATTACATATTGAAAGATGAGTGTGCATTAATTCACACAAGGGGTTTAATAAGACAGAGATGAACCGACTTCCTGAAGGAGAGGGAGACACACCCTTGATTCTCCTGCAGTTCAGTCAAGCAAGACAACGGGGAGATTTTGCTGTTTGACCTTTTTATCCGTTCATTAGTACCTAACTACAAATTTACTTTCCCCTCTGTCCTTGTTATGTGTGATGTCCTGCTGAGTCATGGGAAGGGATGAAGAACAAGACAAACAAAACGGGAGTGTTTGTGGTAAAGATGCAAAGAGGACAGAAGATGTTACAGACTGGATATGGAAGCTGTCTGCGTGTAGATAGTTGACAGTATCACACAGTGCGGATGTGTAAAGTTCAGTCGGGTTTAATTTCTAATTATACTTATATCTGCAAACATTCCACTCTACTCAAAATCATAAATATAATGTTACCACCTTCCATAATGACTCCTTCCTAATTATCCCTGGGAATCCATTGATCTGTTGTCTTTCTAAATGAACTAACATTTTAGATGCATATTCAAAATGCCAAAGTATTTTGATCTTCACTCGTGTTGTGTGCAACGATAGCTCCTTGCATTTGATCATTGGATTTTTGATGCATATATTTTATTCTGTCCATATAATTTTATTTGGTATTGATTTATTTGTATATTGTTTCCAGATTTTATCAGTTACAAATAGAGATACTTGATCAGCACTGTACAGTTCTCAGTGGAACCAGGTGATTCCACTGTCTAAATTTGAATAAAATGAATGAACATTTAGGGAGTATGGACTCCTTACAGTTTAACTTCTTGAGAAACTGTTATCAGGAGGATTCGACAGAAGAATTGCTATGAATTTGAAGCCAAAAAGGGCTGTCTAGCAAGGCACTGTCTCGAGAAACCAAACAAATAAACAAAAACATGGCAACTGGGGCTGGGGAGACAGGTAAGCATGGAAGAGTGTGCACTCTTCTTACATGAGACCTCAGTTCAGCTGCCAGCACCCATGGCAGGTAGCTCAAAATGGCAATGACTCCAACTTAAGGGGAGCCAACACCTCAAATTACTGTACAAGCAGCCATGCATACCTAACCAAAAACAAAAATGAAATTTCTTAAAAAATTTTGCCAATACCCATATATGACAGTGAACTTAACCTTCCTATGTGAGACTCATGTATCCTTGGTATTTTATCAATATATGACATATTATATATATATATATAGTATATATGTGTGTATATATGTATATATGATGGAAACATTTTAAAAGCATACTCCTACTTTCTGCATCCATTCTCATTTTTATGCAACTGCCATCAGAATTTAATATACACATGTGCTGTGAATCCCATGGTGCCATGGGCTTATCTTTGCTTGAATAGCAAATGTCCTTTGAAAACATTTGCACTGGATTTCACTATTCTGTCCATTTTACTGTCTGTCTTTCTTCTCTCTGTCTGTCTGGCTCTCTCTCTCTCTGTATGTGTGTGCTCTTATTTTGCTATGACATCAAGATAAACTATTTTAATATGGATTTGTCTTTCTATCAAGACAAATTTTATTTTTGGATTCTGTGAAGAACTTCCTAAAGTGCTTGTAGTGTAGGGTCGATAGATGATGGATAAATTCCATCAGTTTTTTTTTATTCTAGAAAATGTTCCTGTTTCATGTTGAGTTTTGAAATATACATTCTGTTTTTACCCCCTGGCTACTTTGAATTTTTCAACACTAGTTTTGAACAATTTGAGTACAAAGTGCCTCAGTGGTATTTATCAGAACTTTCTTTTTCTTCTTGAGGCTCATAGGGGCTGTGTGTCTCTGGCATTGTGGAATTCATCAAATTTGGAACAATGTTAGCCATAATTTCTTGATAATTTATTACTTTTTATCTTTCATTGGGAAAACTGGGAGGAATGAGTATTCTAATCATGGGAAATTGCCTGAGACCCTTACCAGAGGTTCTGTGGTCAGAAGTTGAAAATCTCCTTTTGTCCCCCTAAGACTGAAGTAGAAAATCTACTGTGATACTCAGTGTCCAGTGTCTGGCCATCTGTACATTTTAAAATAAAGTTTGTCATCTTTTAATTTGTAGATTCTTATAGGTACATAAATATAGACATTGTCCTGTATCTTGGACAGAAACTGAAGTCTACAACTATTACCATTATAGTAATATCCCAGAAAATAGTTCAGGTCGCAGGATCAAAACCTAGTTAAACTATTCATAAAATCACTGTGTCAGTAACGATGGAAAAGTTAAGTGCATGCAAGATGGGGATGTGTTCATACAATCTTTTTTATGTATGCCATGACATACAGCCTACTAACCCAAGTTTTAAACACATAAATTTCTCTTAGCTTCCAAATACTGATGGTTCATTGTAGAGTTACAGCATACACAGCAAGGCTATACTGAAGCAGGTGGATTTGCTGTGATTACCAGTGTATTTTTTTAAATCAAGCTCCCAATAAATTTATAAAAAAAATCATTGAAATGAAGTGAGATAAACTAGCTAGCATGGTTTAAGGTATACATATAGATATTCAAATATATATAAGTGTAAATGAATTTCTAAATGGCCTTATTAAATTAAAAACATGGAGCCAAGTATTGGGTAAAAGCCTTAGAGAGATCAGAGAAAGCCAGCTGACAACCTTACCTCACCAACTCTGCAGCTTCCAAAATGCAGGACTTCCTGTCTACCCAGGCTTATATGCCTTGCTTTTCTGCCCTCTCATTGGCTCTCAGCCCAGCTACCTCATTTCCTCTTCCTACACAGCTCTGTCACTGTCTGTCTGTCTGTATAGACCTCCAGATCTCTATCGTTGATACTGGGATTAAAGGCGTATATCACCACATTTGGCTCTGTTCCCTAGTGTGGCTTTGAACACAGAGAGACCTGCCTGCTAAGGGATTAAGGGCATGTGCTGCCTGACTTCTTTGTTTACTTAAAATGGCTGGCCTTTCCCCCCTGATCTTCAGGAAAGCTTTATTTATTAAATCACAAATAAATTATCACCATATTTCAGCATAAATAAAATATCACCACACATATGTACATGGTGTATCTTCTTATATTCTTGTTTTGGCCTTTTTTCAGTTTTTCTTTAAGTTATATGTGTGTGCATGTGCGTGTGCGTGCGTGCGTGCGTGCATGTGTGCGTGTGTGCGTGTGTGTGTGTATGTGTGTGTGTGTGTGTTATGTGTAGATATCTGCAGAGGTCAGAAGAGTATCAGGAGTTGAGTTACATGTTGTTGTGAGCGTCTACACATAGACAGGAGGAACTGAGCTCCAATCCTCTGGAAGACAGTGAGTACTTAACCTCTGAACCATCACTCCTGCCCCCCTTCCTGCCTTTTGAACTTAATTTCCCTGTGTATCTCTAGTCCCTTTAGGAAAGCCAACTTCAACTGAAGTGACCATGGAGTCTCTTCTCACTTGACATCAGCTTCTCTTTGCCCCAAGCGAAATAAAGACATTACAGGGGAGGAGAGTCAGAGTGGAGAGACAGGGGGATCGTGTAAGTCCCAGCTTGCTCCTCCCCTTCCTGTGTTGGTGACTCTGTTTTCATTCCAAAGGACCATGCCCTGTCTGAGGCACCAGTACCACAGGCAAAGCTCAGCTCTCTCAGTTTTGCAAACCTGTTGCTGCATTTGCCCAGTAGGCTTTAGAAGGCAAGCTGCTACTTCTGGCTTCTGGGAGCTTCCCTGCCCCTTCATGCTCGTAATTCAGTTCACACCTTTTTAGATTTGTTCTCCTCACTGGAATCATCAATTCAGTTTCCCCTCTTTGTATAACTTCTGTTCTATGAAAGACCAAGCTAAAGGATTTTTTTAATTATCTTGTTTTGATCTCTTTGACAGATCTGAGGCCATTAGTAAAACATGCTTCAGAATGAGTAAGTACACCAAGAAGAGGTTTTTTGTTTTGTTTTGTTTCAAATATTCTATCATTATAAAATCCTCATTTTGACACTATTTTTAAGTTTTAGTACCAGGTAAGGTGTAGGGAAATTACATAGGAACTAATTTTTAAATGTTTTTTTTAGGTATCAAATACTTTAAAATAAAATTTTTGTAAGGTAAAATTTGAAAATGAAAAAAAATGTACAATTTCCACACTTGACTATGTTCAAA
>CABHPQ010161029.1:9552-22643 GCA_902168405.1 Peromyscus aztecus | reverse complement strand
TGGAGAGGTTTTTCACTTCTGTTTGTCGTATGTTTGAAGAAATGGGGAGGGCACAGGAACTGGGGACACTGTCTTTTGATGGAAGACTCAGAGGGGCAGAGCCAGGAGTAACCATGTAGCTTTGCCTTGCACCCACCAAGATAATGTGTGTGTGTGTGTGTGTGTGTGTGTGTGTGTGTGTGTGTAAGAACCAACTTTGCCAGGCAGTTCTATCTTATCATGTGAAGGATTGTCCTCAGAGGCAGTGAGCTCCCCAATGGGGGTGGGGGGCAATGCAAAAATAATGAGAACAGGGTTCCTGGCTGTAGTTCTAGACCCTACTCATAAAAATCCCTGTGAGATAACTATACACGTGAGTGTCAACAAATACGGAGCCCACAGTTCTTCTATTTGAAAGTTCTCTTTACAAATAAACTATGAAACCAGGACTAACTTAAAAATCCATGTAGATTTTTAAGGAAGATGACGTCATTCTTTTAGAAAGTTTTTATTTTTATTTTATGGGAAGAGGTGTTTTGTCTGCAGGTATGTCTGTGTACCATGTGCCTGGCTGGAGAGGCCAATGGAAGACATCAGATCCCCCGGAACTGGAATTACAGAGGTCTGTGAGCTACCGTGTGGGTGCTGGGAAATGGAACTCAGGTTCTCTGGAAGAGCAGCCGGTGCTCTTAACCCCACTGAACAATATTTCTAGCTCCCCACTTTTAAAGGAGTCTCGTCTGTACCAGGCTGGCCCCTGAACTTTTTATGTTGCCAAGGATGACTTTGAACTTCTGATTCTCCTGCCTTCACCTCTAGGTGCCGGGATGACAGGCCCTACCATGCCTGGTTTATGTAGTCCCGAGGACCGAACTTCGTGCATGCCAGGCAAACACTTCACCAACTGAGCCGCATCCCCAACTCCCCTCTCTCTTTCCTTGCAAGGTCTCACACTTCCTACGCTGGCTTGAAACTCACTATATGGCTGCAAACTTGCCGCAATCCTCCTGTCTCATCTTCCTGAGCGCTGGGACTGCAGCCATGAGCCATCAGGCCTGTTGTCCATGTGTATGTTGAATGGGTCCTTCCTCCCTCCTGAGAGGCTGTCTTTCGGTTGGACAAAATGGAACAGGTCACTGGAGAGGTCTTTTGACAATCAGTGTTTCCTCTCGTACTTGCACTGTTAGAGTATGTGTCTTGGGTGTTGGGAGAAAAAAAAAAACCTAAACAAATAAAAAGAATGCAGCTTCCTCTTTTTCATGAAGTCATATTCATTCTATTGAATCTATCAGTGGTGACTTTCCACTTGGCACCCCCTCCCCATCTGAACTGGAATGGAGAAAGGCTATTAAACCACATTTAACAAATTCAGAACGGCAAGTTCTTGGCTGGGGGAATGAATTCCACTTAGGAGCGCCATTCTTCCTCCGAGGAGGCCAGTCAGCCTGGAGAAGAGAACCTGGAGGGGCTTTTGTTCTGAGGGGACTGCATCTGGATCTGAATGTATCTCTGCTCAAAAGGAGACTTCTCATAATGGACCCAACTCCAAACACTCAGAGGACAAGGACCGGCAAGCTTTTCAAAAGAAGAAACACTTGGCTCTGCTGGAGGATAGGAGGGCCACGATCCCTGCTGGCTAGTGTGCGGGCTTTGCAGGTGGGTGGAGGGCTCCAGGGCCAGGCTTGTCACCTTCAAACTGAAAGACTGTGTGCTTCCTCTCCCCCTTTCCCCTCCGGGGAGCTGGGGGCCTGCATTCATTTGCAATTCCCTTATGAGTTTTTCCGCTAAAGCTGCCAAACCAGTTCGGACCAGGGAAGGCATTTTAGGGGAGAGCTGGCCAAGGCCGCCCTCCCGGCAGCTCCTGTGTGGAGGAAGGGGTGGGGTGACCACCTGCAGACAGGGAGAGTGGGGCCGCTCGTGGGCCCTGGGCTCCACTCCCAGCTCCGCTGGTGCCTCCACTGTGACTAGAGGGAAGTTGTGCAACCTTGGTTGGTCCCTCAGGCCTTTCCCGTAGTCAAGAGCTGGATGAGCCCACGGCCTGACATCAGAAGTGACAGTCATTGCAGTCATAGCAGGTCATGACTACTGCCTTCTCCACGTCTGATTGTGTGGGTGTGTCGCCTCCCGCAAGGCGTCCTGGCTCCCCAGTATTCTTATTTCCTCACACCCACAGTTGAGAGGGGCAGAGTCAGTAAGGACCTTACTAGTTACTGGTAACATAACCAGCCCTCAACTGATGGGTGACCTGTGGTGTCCCCTCCTGGTGACCACAGGGAGACCAGGGAGATGGGTCATGTGAACCAGAGGAAGTCCCTCCTGTGGTCCGACCTCCACCTTCCCAGGTGGCCTTTTGTTGCATGATGGTGTCAATCCAGGGTCCTGGCTTACTGTCCTCTGTACCTTAGAAAATAAAGTTTCATGGGCCCTGAGAGGTTAGGGATTTTGAGGTCAGATGGAGAGAATAACCTGGAAGGAATTTCTGTGCATAAGGACCCGAGACTGTGAGGATGGGTAAGTGAGGGTGGGGAGCATGGGCCTGAAGGGCTTTTTGGACCTGGATGTCTGTTTCCTCCTGGGGGCTGAGGGTTACAACCAAGCTTGGCCCTGGTTGTCAGGACCTCGGCATCTATTCTCCTCACAGCTGACTGGGAGAGTGAGTATGTTCGGCCCTCCCCTCCACAGCAGCAGGCAGAGCCTGTAGACATCCCTTCTTTAAGAAAGCAAGAGGACCCCAGGGAGGCAAGAGGCAGCTCAGCCAGAGTACGGGTCTGGGAGAGGAGGTGAGATGGCCCTGAGACTGTCCTACAGTGCCATGTAGGGACAGTTCCTGGGGGTCCAGGCTTGGGAGGCCTCTGAGGTTCTTGGCAGCAGTGACGCTTGGGGCTGGGATGATCCTGGCAGGTGAGAAAGGGCAAGGGGGGGTCTGGAGTCTCCAGCCCTTGTTGCCCCGATAGTGTCCCTGGTAGACTGCCCCCCTCCTTTCACAGCCCATCCTCTCTGCACACCTCCTGGCCTAGTGATAGACTGTGCTGCTCCCTTCTGTGCTCCCAGGGGACCCCTGATGTGCTCTGGTTGCTGTGCTCCCCACACTGTGCTCCCCATTTCCTGCGTTCCCTACTGTGCTCCCATCCACACGCTCCCCTCCGTGTCCCTCTCTCCCCTGTACTCCGCACTCTACTCCCCTTTCCAATACTCCAGTGCTCCCACAGTGCTCCCAAGTGCTCCTTGTAGTGCTCTCTGGGTGCTCCCATTCATGTACTTTTATCTGTGCTCCCTACTGTGCTCCCCTCACTGTGCTCCATCATTCTCTGTGCTCCCCTCACTGTGCATCATTTTCTGTGCTCCCCTCACTGTGCTCCCCTCACTGTGCATCATTCTCTGTGCTCCCTACTGTGCTCCCTTCTCTGTGCTCCTCTCTGTAAACCCCCCCCCCGTCCTGTGCTCCCCTCCACGTGCTACCCTGCATCCCTTTGTGTATCCCATGGCTATCTTTCCCAGATCCTCTGGTGATGTCATCATTTCTGTCCTCCCTCTTGGCTGTGCTCCACAGGCAGCCCTGGTGCTCAGGGGACATTGCAAAACTTGAAGTAACCGGGGCAGGGTCCATGTCATGCTTGGCCTGTTCAGCTGGGCTTTAGAAAGGACCCAGCTGGGGGGCCTCCCTTTTCACATGTTTCTCCTCAGCCCTCATGACTGTCTACCCTCTGGGGGTGTGAGAATGTCAGCTCACACTCGGGGAATCCTGGCAGTCTGGGTGCAGGGGCTCAGGGAGGGAGCAGAGTGCTTCACTGTGGACGGTTTGTGCAAAAAAAAAAAAAAAGTCTATATCAGAATATGTGAACTAGAGCTGCTGGGCCAAGGAGGAAGTGAGGGAAATGGGGGGAGGGAAAGGGGGGAGGAGAGAAGGAGAAGGGTGGGGAGAAGGAGATGGGGACAGGGAGAGAAGGAAGGACAAGAGGAGAGTGCCTGGGGCTGGTCCTCTCCTTTCTGCCTTACTCCCTCAAACTTGAGCTGCCACTGAGTCCTAGGAGCTCCTTTGGGAGCAACTGGGAGGCGCCTCAGAAGCCGTCCTGAAAGAGCGCTCAACCTGGAGTGCATGGAGGCCAGGCTGTTCCTGCTGGAAGGCTGGGGGTCTGAGGTGCTGGGATGTTTCAGAGACTGGGATGTAGCCTTGGCTCTGCCAGCCATGGCTGGATGTTCTGGAGTGTGCAAATAGACTAGAGAATTAGGAGGACACCCTTGTCTGTCCCTTCCCAGTGAGTCCAGTGCCCCAGCTCTGTCCTCTCCATGGTCTCCCCAGGAGCAGGACCTGGGGATACCTTGCCCTGACTTCCTATAGTCCTCAGAGCAGAGCTCTTTGCAGTTCCTGGAGAGGTCTACTCCTCCTACCCCAGAATACGGGGCTAAGGGTCAGAGGTTATCATTTCCCCTCAGCCCCAGCCCCACACCCCCACGGGTCCCCCAGGCCTTGTCCATCAAGTGTAAGGGACTTCCTGGCTGAACCAAAGCCAGTCAGGACCCTCGGCCAAGGTCAGTACTAAGAAGCACTAGGGATTGAAGCTTGGGGTAGCCTGGGGTAGGAGGGCCACAGCCCACCCCAGATTCTGGAGTGGAGAGGCACGCAGTGTGTACTCATGCATGGCAATGGCTGGGAGCTCCCTACCCTGTGTATCCACTTGTTTTCTCTGCCCCTCAGCTACAGACTTAAAGCTTCTGCCTGCTGCTGAACTGCCAGCTGATGCTAACCACCAGCCACCTTGGCGTTATCTGTGCCCAGTGTCGCACAGGTCCTGTTATTTTGACTGATTGATTTATGATCCTCCTTTTATTGATGGAAAAGCTGAAGCTCAGGAGAAACTTTCCCAAGAATGCACAGCTGGATAGTGTTGGAGCTGGGATTTGAACCCAGGGAGATTAGTTTCCTTTGAAATGATTATAATAGAATTCTTTAAAGATTTACCTTTTAAAAAACTGTATGTAGGGGTTGGGGTTTTAGCTCAGTGGTAGAGCGCTTGCCTAGCAAGCGCAAGGCCCTGGGTTTGGTCCTCAGCTCTGAAAAAACAAACAAAACAAAAAAACCTGTATGTATGTATGTATGTATACATGTGTGTCTGTGTATAAGCATGTAAGTGCAGGTGCCTGTTGAGGCCAGAAGAGGGCATTAGAGTCCCTCAGAACTAGAGTGACAGGTGGTTGTGAGCTGCTGTATGCAGCGCTGGGAACCGAACTCAGTTCCTCTGCAAGAGCAGCAAGTGCTCTTAACTGCTGAGCCATCTCTCCAGCCTTATGTAATTGTAATATAGAATTTTAGTAAATGTATCTGAGCCATAGCATCGTGTCTTGAAAGGGGACGCTACACGGTTTGTCAGGCCTTCTGGCGCCCTCTTCCCTGCCTTGAGCTCAGAAACTTGAATGACAAGGGGGAGGCAGGAAGGATGTGGGTGGTCTGAGGTGGGATGATAGCAGCAGGATGGGAGTAGCAAACGCTAACAGTTATTAAGCACCCACTGCATACTAAGCTGTTTTAAGGGCCAATGGGACAGCTCAGCAGATAAAGGAGTCTAAAGGTGCTTGCTGCACAAGCCTGATGACCTGGTTCAGTTCCCTAAATCCCACAGAGGAAGGAGAGGACCAGCTCCCCAAAGTTATCCTCTGACTTTGACACACATGCTGTGCATGTGCAGGTATACACACACACACACACACACATACACACTCTCTAGTTAAAACAACAAGACAAAACAAAACATTCCAAAGTTGTTTTAAATGGTTTTGATCTATTTAATCTCTCTCTCTCTCTCTCTCTCTCTTTCTCTCTCTCTCTCTCTCTTTCTCTGTGTGTGTGTGTGTCTGCTATGGTGGTGCACATGTGGAGGCCAGAGGACAACCTTGGGAGGTGGTTCTTCTCTTGACTCCCACCTTGTTTGAGACTGGCTTTTTTATTGGGTGCTTTGTAGGCCAGGCTAGTGGGTGACTCTTCTGTCTTTGCCTCCCTTCTCACAGTAGGAGAGCTGGGATTAAAGACAAACACAACCGCATACCACTTTAAGTGGGTTCTGAGGATCTGAACTCAGGTCTTCATGCGTTCGAAGCAGGTACATTACCCACCGGGCCATCTCCCCAGCCCATTCCCAAACTATTTAATCCTTATAATAACCTGGCTAGACTAAGGATTATCATTATTCCCATTTCAAAAATGGCAAAACTGAGACCACTACCTCCCCCCCCCCCCCCCCAGCCCCGTTCCTCCCCCGTACCCCTGTGATGTAACTGGTGACTGAGCTGGGCCCACCCACGTATGCCAGCTGCAGGATCTGGCTTAATGGACAGCTGTCCCCCTGGGAAGAACGCTGCTGGCGGGGAGGCGGGGGAGGTAGTGGTCCCCTCTCCCCTCTCCCCTCTTCCTCCAGCATCTGTGGCAGGCCAGTGTTCACTGAGTAGAAAGCCCATGATCTGGCCTTCTGGTCCCCACTTCCTGCTTGGCTCAGCTTTGCTGTGGTTCCCCCAGGAGGCTTAGGAGGGCCGCAGTGATGAGAGCTGGGGTCCCCACAACCCTCTGCGGAAGCTCATTTTCATTCATTTTCTTTAAATGCTTCTCACTCTCTGTTTTTAAATCTAATTTTTCAGCTTCTTTTTTATCTTCACTCAAGTTGCTTTAATGAAACAAAAAAGTGTGTCTGTTTCCCTCTGCTGGAGCTGCCCGGGGAATTTCAATATAAAACAAACAAGTTGGCTTTTAAAATTAAAATTTTATGGGTGGCATTTCCTCATTTAATGGAAGGCACAAAAGGCTGGAGTAAAACCAATTAACGTGGGGTCGGGACTTGGTGTTCAGCAAAATTAAACAACGGGACTGCCACACGCCAGCAGGAGCCGGGAGGCGTGAAAGGAGAGAGGCAGTGTGGAGGCAGGGCTGTGGCCCAGGTGTGTGCATTCAGTGTCCTGGCCTGGCCTTGTCACTAGATCCCCTGTGGGCACTATGCCCTGCATAGTGGTGTTGGGTGATCAAGGGGATGGGAAGACTAGCGGGGCCAGGAGGAGGGCCCTGGACAGTGAGGTTGGAATGGGGCTGAGAATTCTGCCAAGGCCAGCATCCACAGCGCCAGGGATCCCTTAGAACACACAAGGAGGTGCAGTATAATCTTCATGTGTTCCAGGGATCACAGTCCAGGAGGTGGCAGGTGTTCCATGCAGGCCTCAAGATTGAGCGAAAGGGCAGGTGAGGTTAATGGGACTCCTGCTTTGCTGTGAGTCCCTTGGGTGCTTGTCACCCAGTGAAGGTTGCATTCCAGAAGAAATGGGAGGATGTCCCTTGGAGACTCAAGAAAGGGAGGGCCGTGTGGAGGATGGCGGGAACTGTTTGGGCAGCAGCAGGGGCAGAGTGTCCAGCACCGGAAGAGAGGTAGTCAGAGTGGAGACTGGACAGAAAGGGGACATGAGCAGGGGCAGATCTGCAGCAGCGGGTCTCGTCTTCACCACAGGGACACTGGGATGTCAAGGAGTGTCCACAGGAGTTGGATGGGTCACAGAGGCTCCTGGGAGTTCAGGACCAGTGGACAGGCAAGGAAGGTTCCAGCCAGGTGTGGACAAACCTGAGGTCTGGCTTCTGGGGGTTAGAGGAGAGGGATGCAGGGAAGATGGCGTCTTCTTTTGCTGGGGGCTTGCAGGACAGTAAGACAGAGGGGTCAAGGGGTTGGTTGTGGTCCAGCTGTGTGGGGACACTGGGAACAGATTTCAGAATGACAGGAATGTGTATCTTACATGTACAGGGAGGGACAGGGAACCACAGCCCCCCAGGCAGGCTCCAGGAAAACGTGTTTCTGTCCCCTAACCTCTCCCTGCAGGTCCTTTTCGTCCCTTGCCGTGATAGTTTTCTCCCCGACTTCCTGCTATGTTCTGATTCTACAGAAAAAGCCATTCTGATTCCTAAATGGGGACCCTTTGAGGCAGTCATTGGGCTGGTCTCTAAGGCCACAGCCAGCATCTTCCATTCACCCACTGGGCCTTCAGACGAGAGTCATAGGCTGCAGACTGAAGATGAGCTCTGGCAGAGCATAGACATTAGGTGCCAGATCCCTTCTCTGGGGAGAAGAGGAGTCTCAGCTCTGTCCCCAGGGGAACATCCCTTCTGTCTGAGGGACCTGCCTGTCTGAGGGACCAATTTTAGATCTCGTCTGAGGTTGACCTGTAAGTCTCTTTGAGGCCTGTTTGAAGGCTGAAGGGGGTGTGCTGGCCTGAGGACTGGCAGCAAAACCACATACAGATGGCCCCAGGCTGAGGCCAACTTAGACTTTTTCCTTCCATTTAACAGAGGCGGCAGAAGCAACGAAGCTTGAAGTGGCTTCTCACAGCCAGGGTGCTGACACTTTCCCTTTGGTCATAGGTGGGGTCTATTTCAATCTCACTTTATTGGGACAGAAAGTTGGCTGACTTTGCCCAACATGACCGGGGTGGCCAGTCACCTACTCACATTCCACCGGGGAAAGAGGCAGTAACCTGTCTTCAATGGGGTTTTAAGTATGAACTGGGGCTCACGTGATGAACAAGACAGGAAAGGACCGTACTGGAGTTTAAGTGGGAAATGTCCCGCGTAGACTTATCTGTTTGAATGTTTGGTCCCCAGGTAGTGGGGGCGGGGTGGGAGTGGTTGTGGAACCTTTTGGGCACGAGGTCTACTTGGAAGATGTAGGGCAGGAAGGAATGGACTTGTGGTTACAGGCTGGTCCTAGCTCTGTTTCCTGGTTCTCTGAGATGGCAGCGTCTTTTGCTCCTAGTGCAAGCCATGAGCTGTTCCACCTCCATGGGCTGTTCCACCTCCATGGGCTGCTCTACCTCCAAGAGCTGTTCCACTTCCATAAGCTGCTCCACTTCCATGAGCTGCTCCACCTCCACGAACTGCTCCACCACCATGGTCTCTCTACTGACCGACCACACCCTCTCCAACCAAAAGGCAAAATAAATTCTTCCCTGAGCTGAGAATGTGGCAGTCAGTAGAGTGTTTGCCTAGCATGCGGGAAGCTCTGGGTTCAGTCTCAGCACCACACAAACTGGGTGTGATGGTGCACATCTGTCATCCCAGCACTCAGGAAGTGGAGGCAGGAGGATTGGAAATTCAAGGTCATTCTCAGCTACCTCAGCTATCCAAGGCTACCTAGGGGGTTTGAGGATTGTCTGGGCTACATGAGGCTCTGTCTCCAAAACAAATGAAGAAATAAATCCATGGATAAGTTCTCCTTTAATTACGAGGCATTTGGTCACAGCGATGACAGAGAGAAAGACTGGAGCAGACGGTGTTGACTAAGCGGCACCAGCAAAGTCAGGAACCGGAGACACTTCTGGCCCAAGAACTGTGGGCAGTTCTGTTGGAGTGTGGAACTTTCAGGGCTCGACATCTCAGTGTCATGTGAAATAGTGTGTTCCAGAGCCTTGTAAACTGTTGTGTGCCCACACCACGGCCTCACTGTGACCACTCACCCCTCTCCTTATGGGAGCTACGCAGGTAGAAACCTGTGAAGCTGCCTTATTTATGAAAATGTTAATTAACCTAGGAGGAGGTAGATGAAGTGTGACTGTGTAAATACGGAGCAGACAATGAAAAGCCCTGCTAATTTCTCTCTTGAATTCACATTTTAGGAAATGTTTATAAACTGAGAATTCTAATTACTTTTCTCACTCAGGCTTCTTTTCAGATGGCTCGTTGCAACGGAATGATAGTCCCTGTGGAAAATATCACCTATTTTTTACAGTATTGGCCTGACTGTACAAATAGCAGAGACTCACCCTTAACTGGTACAAGAAGTTTGAGTGCATGTGGTTTAATGGTCCAGAGGGAGATCTGACCTAGGCCCCTTCGTTCATGTTGAATGGAAACAGCATCTGGATGGATGTCAGACTTCTTCCTCCGAATTCTGGGCTTCTCCTGGGCTAGACCATTCAAACTCTGAGCTTCATTAAGACCTGTAGTCAGATGCATTAGCTGTAGGGCTTTTAAGTATGAACAGGAGTTCACCAGCTGAACAAGATGGAGGGCAGTACTGAGTTTCCTCAGTGGAGAGAGAAATGGACCCCTCTCTATTTTGGGCTTCATGTCAGATTGGACTAGCTTGGGGCATGTGAATGGGGGATCCCTGCGTCTGTTTGGTTTAGGTCTGGGTAAAGTGCCCAGCATGACTGCTGTCGTTGTGGTAGCAAAGAGAAATGCTGTGGGTACCTGAGTGCCTGGGCATGCTGCCGAACCCTGGGCTTCAAGTGCGTAGACCTGGATGATGCTCAGCTGGCCAACCATGCTGTGCATCCCCGGAGAGGCTCATTTCCAGTCCTGGTCCAGCTTTGCCCCATGACCCCACCCTCCACCACTGCCCCAGGCTGTCATTTGCCTGTTTATTTAGTCACCTGCTTCTGCTTGCTGACTTTTTTTTCCCTCCCCTCCTACAGCTGCCTTGAAGTCTGGCATGTCTAGGCACAGTCAAGGGCTCAGAACCGCTGAGGCAATGAGACAGAGAGCAGAACTATAAAATTTATGGAAGAATTATCATCATTTGCCAGAGGTGTAATCTTATTACTAGGAAATTTAATAAAATTAACTACAACACTTAATTATGGCCAGTAAGAGAGTTTAGTAAGATGTCACACCCAAAATAATGAGAGTTTAAAGCTTTGGAAAAAACAAAAGCTGTAATCAGTTTAAAAGTACTGTAGGTTGTTGGGCGGTGGCGGCATTCTCCTTTAATCCCAGCACTCGGGAGGCAGAGGCAGGCGGATCTCTGAGTTCAAGGCCAGCCTGGTCACATAGTAAGTTCCAGAACAGTTACACAGAGAAACCCTGTCTCAAAAACCACACACACACACACACACACCAAATAAACAACAGCAACGACAAAACCCCCCAAAATACTGTAGGCTGATAAAAAAATTTTTTACATTATATTTTAAATTGTGTGCACATGTGTATGTCTGTGTTTGAGTGTAGAGGCCAGAAGAGGGTGTTGGGTTCTCTGGAGCTGGAGTTACAAGCAGCTGTGAGCAGCCACCTGATGTGGTGCTGGGAACTGAACTCAGGTCCTCAGCAACAGCTGCACATGCTCTTAATAGCTGAGCCCTCTCTCTAGCCTTATTCATTCACTTATTTGTTTTGTTTCACTTATTTTGTTGGTGTGGGTTCAGATGAGCCGTAATGCCCATGTGGAGGTCTGAGAATAACTCGTGGGAATCGGCTCTCTCTCTCCTCCCACCACACAGATCTCAGGAACTGAATACAGGTCATCAGGACATCTTACCTGCTCAAAACAGAGCAGGAACGGGAGGGCTGGAGAGAGGCTCAGCAGTTAAGGGCACTTGCTGCTCTTCCAGAGGACCCGGGTTCAATTCCCAGCAACCACATGACAGTTCCTACTTGTCTATAATTCTGGTCTCAGGGGATTTGACACTCTCAGACAGACTTGCAGGCAAAACACAATGCACATGAACTAAAAATCAGTAAATTGAAAAAAGAATACACTAGCTGGAGAGTCTTTTATTTTTATTCCTCTCCTCCCTCTTCCTCTTTCCATTCTTTCCTGTTGTCTTCTTTTAGGCAGACTTTTGCTAGCTCACACTGGCCTCAAACTCCTGATAATCCTATCTTGCTTCTTTTCTTTTCTTTTCTTTTTGTTTTTTTGAGACAGGGTTTCTCTGTGTAGCTTTGCGCCTTTCCTGGAACTCACTCTGTAGCCCAGGCTGGCCTCGAACTCACAGAGATCCGCCTGGCTCAGCCTCCCGAGTGCTGGGATTAAAGGCGTGCGCCACCACCACCCGGCCCCTATCTTGCTTCTTAAATGCTGGGATTATAGACATGTAGCAGCATATCTGGCTGCATTTAATTTTAAAGATCTTTCTCTTTCCCTTCAAGACAAGATTTCTCTGTGTAGATTTGGAGCCTGTCCTGGAACTAACTCTGTAGACCAGGCTGGCCTAGAACTCACAGAGATCCACCTGCCTCTGCCTCCAGAGTGCTGAGATTAAAGGGGTGTGTTACCACCACCTGTCTAGTTTTAAAGATCTTAAAAGAAGAATTTAATTTTCTTTGTATGTATGTGTGTCTGCCTGTGTGTATGCACACATGTGTGTGTAGCTGCCCTTGGAGGACAGAAGAGGGCATCAGATCCCATGGAGTACATCCACATGTGATGGCTGTGGCCATCACATCATCCATCAGAGGTATTTCCTTATCATCACTATTCACTAACTACCACCAGACCTGGTCTACTTACTGTGCTTGTGAGCTGCTCTAGGCCCCTTTCATGATGGAATCATGTGATGCTTGGTCTTTGGGCATCTGGATTCTTTCACTTAGCACAGTACCTTCGAGATCCACCCATGTTGTAGTTGAGTGGGAGCTAACTTGCTTTTCAATCCATGCTGTCTGCATGGAGCCGCAGTTCTGTGTTCACCCAGGCATTTGTTGACGGATACCTTTAGCTTCTAACTCCTGGCAACCATGGCTCACTCTGCTAGTGTACATTACTACACAAAAACCAGTTTGAAACTGCTTGTAATTCTGTGGGTCTGTCTGCAAGAGGAGTTGATGGACCACGTAGGCTTGATGGTGTATGATGTTGCTGTTGAAGACTGGTCCTGTGCAGTTCAATGGACATGCTGGTCATAGCTGGTGTCTCTGTGGTTCCTTCCTCCATCACTTGGGCTCACAGAGGGACAAGGAAAAGTCTTGGGGGTGTCTGGACCTGGTGGCTTCTGTCTGGGCTGAGGGATGTAGAGTGACAGAAGTATTTAAAGAAGAAATAGCTTCACAGCCAGGCTGGTGGACCACAACTTTAATCCCAGCAATCAGAGGCAGAGGCAGGCGGATCTCTGAGTTTGAGGCCAGACTGGTCTACAAAGTGAGTTTGTAGGACAGCCAGGCTATGCAGAAACCTTGTCTTAAAAAAAAAAAAAAGGCTTTACTTTGAGGTGTGGTACTGTCCCCAGCTCACCCCTTCTGCACAGGTCCACCTGGACTCAGTGACGACTTGGGCTCTCCAGGCTGTTGGTCTTAGAGGTGGCAGGTATAGGGCTGGGTACAGCAGACAGAGAAAGGAGAGGCACCATTGGGTCAGTCCAAGGCTAACGGGGCGGGG
>CABHPQ010161028.1:30699-50145 GCA_902168405.1 Peromyscus aztecus | reverse complement strand
CATCACACACACACACTTCACACTCCTACCTTACCTTCTTCCCCCTTTCTCGTCCCTCACTCCAGGAGTGACTGGCAAACATCCTAAGCCGTCTGATGGGCAGGATTTCCAGACTGGCAATCGTAGGCTGGTTCACTTTCTCCCCTCTCCCCTTGGAGGGAATGGGTAGCTGAGCAATGTTCACAATGGACACAACCCTCTTTCAAAATCTCTCTCAGATCCCATCTGATAACTGCCAACTTTGTGATGATTCCTTAATTACATGAACTATAATCCAGGTTCTCTCAGCACTGGCTGGTCCTATGCTGAAGGTGAGAGAATTAGTCTCTGCCCAGCTGGTGACAAACATACCCATGTCCCCCACCTTGGAAGCAGGAACCAGGGCTCCTGTGACAGAAAAGAAGCAGGTTCTCCTCAGGTTTCACAAACACTGACAAGAATCTCTTCTTTTCCCGAGCCCTTCACTGTCTTCGCCAAGAAGAATTTTTGTCCTTAACCAAATACAAACCCTGACAAGATTTCTTCTAAATGAATCAGTGCTTCAACAGTGAGCTGATGTGACATCTCTTAAAAGAAATGAAATATTTGAAGACAGACTTTTCATTTCCCCCTGAGGAAGAGACCCCTTAATATTTCCATCAACCTTGATATGTTTGAATCACAGAGCTTTCATCCCTGTAGACAGATGATCGTGACTCACCACAAACCCGTGACTGTGGGCTGCACAGGATTCTGACAGCAAAGGTTCTCCCCAGGGAGCTGCGTGGAGCCACCACATGCTGGGCTTCCTGTTAACCAACCTCTGCCTGTATCGTTACAGAGCGCAGGGATGGACTGGGGGTAACCCTGGGCAAGCTTTGCACTGTGTATCATCACAAGACTCCACACTGGAGCATCTACCCTGATGCCACCATGTGAACAAAACCTCACCTGGGATAAGAAAGAAATTGCATTTTTTTTAATTTCAGGGTTTGTTAAAGGAAAATATATTATTGCTTCTTAGAATAAATGTTACTTAAATATACTTTATATCCAGTCAGCTATATCCACTGCTGGAGACTGAGTATTTGGGTTTCCCACCAAAATTTCTGTGTTGAAACCTAAGCCCCAAGGTGATGGTATCAGGAAGTAGGGTCATTGGAAGCCATTAGGTCTTAAGGCAGAGTCCTCATGAATAGCATGCACTCTGATAAAAGAGACCCAGAAAACTTGCTGCCTCACCCCCCCAGCCCCCCAGCCCCTTCCCTTCATCAGTGAGGAGGATACAGAGAAAAGGGGTCAAAAGAGTCTTCATGGGACCCTGACAAGCTGTCATCTGGTTGGGCTCCAGACTCCAGAACTCCAAGAACTAAATTTCCATGTTGATAAGGTACCTGGTCCAAGGCCTTTCAGTGTAGCATTACGAACAGACAAAGATGTCCATCTCTACGAAGAGTTCAAGTTTAATCACGCTCTACACTACTGATACATTCTAATCCCTCTCCATAAACTTAACGTGCTCTCCACTCTAACAATCAAGATAGAACACGAAGATGGGGGAGGGGGGTAGCTCAATTCCTGAAGGCTATTGGGGTCCAGCCCCTCGATAGCCTTCACCCAGAGTTCCAGAAGAGACGCTACTGGTGGCGGATTAATCTGAGGAATTCTCTAATAAATCTACATACACGAAACTCTTTAGTCCATTCACTTTATTCTTCTGAGTCAGTTCTCTCTCTGCACAGTTCCTATTCTGCTCTCATGCCTACCTCGTTCCTTTCTTGCCGGATTTCTCTCTACCTTTATCTGCCGTCCCCTCTAAATGCTATCTCGATTCCTTCATCTTAGTTCTGCCCGTCTTGGTCTTTCTCCTCTCGTTCTTCCCCATTAGTTCTTCTCCATCTGGCTCTTCCTCACCTTCCATCTTGTTCTTCTAGTTCTCCGTCTAGTTCTCCAGTAAATGTCCTCAAGTCTCTGAGGTTTACAGTTCTATACCCATGCAATAGCAATGCTCTGGCCAAGGCAAGGTCACCAGGCTTGAATTCCCTCAGGGTCAAAAGGAGAAGCAATAAGATCCACACAAAGGAGCAGTAATTGACAACCATCATCTGCAACCCAAAAGGGAAGTGACTAATGGGGAAATGAATTAACTAAAGGCTAAATTTGGTTAATATCTAAGAAGAGAGATTTATACGCTCAACTATATTCATACACGTGGTTAGTTGAAAATGTTAAGAATCTATAAGTTGCTGGGTCATGAGTGAAAATAAAACTGCCTTCTTCTTTTTTTTTTTTTTTTTTTGTGGCTCCTATCTGTCCAAGCTATCTGCCATTTTCTGGCAGGGCGGGAGAAGTGTGCTCAGTCGCTAGGCAACTTGGCTAGGCAACTTCCATCACAGCTAGATGCTCCTGGTAATTGTTAAAGGGAGATCTAAAACTAGAGATAAGATTTGGAAAAGGGGAAAGTTAAGCTTAATTAGCACATCCGCCAGGCCTTCTCAAACACATAGTCCGGGTGCTTAAGGCTGTTCTTAGAGAGTCTGTGAGGTGTCTCAGATAAGACACTTTCATCTGTCCAGGGATGGTCCTGGCAGGATGCCGCTAATGACGGTAATTACAGAAAAGCCTGAAATTAGGGATTTTGACTGTGTCTGTCGTAGCACAGTTGGAGAAGATATATGAACACTTTAATTGTGTAGTGGAAATTGTGCCCAGGGAATGATGGAAAAACTATAATAGCCTACGAGAAATTCGTGTCAGGAAACGGCTAATAATCAAAAGCCAGCATCGCCACGACTCCTTGAGCCTTGGCCTCATCCTCTGGAAGAGTTCTCAACTCCTCCAGGTCTAGCTCTGTCATAATCGGCCGAATTCATATATTATTGTGGCTCGCAGCTCTCAGTCAGCAAAGTGCTTGCCTTGTGCAGCCGAGGACCTGAGTTTGATCCCCAGAACCTACACTAAAAAGCTGGGTGCCATGGCGAACACTTGTAATCCCAGCACTGGGGAGGCAGAGACCGGCCCTAACTGGCCAACCAGCCCAGCCTACTCTATGAGCTTCAAGCCAAAGATTTTGTCTCAAAAAATAAACAATAGGAGCTGGAGAACTGGCTCAGCGGTGTAGAGCAATTGTTGCTCTTGCAGAGGAACCAGCCTCAGTGCCCAGCATGCGCACGGTGGCTCCCACTTCGATGGGATCTGACTCTCTTTTTTGACCTCTTTGGACCCCGGGTATGCACATACATCCATGTAAGCAAAACATTCATACACATAAAATAAATTTCTAAAAAAAAAAAATAATCAAACAGAACAAAGTAGACACTGACTGAGGAACGCCACCCTGGGTTGACCTCTGGTCTCTGCACACCTGCACCCATGTGCACCCATGGCACACACACAGATGTAGAACACGCCTTCACCTCGCAAAGATCCCTCCTTCCCACTGCAGTCAGTGTGTCCTGTGCCCGCCGCAGAGGCCATCAAGCCACTTCCTCTACTATAGACGAATTTGCCATTGTAGAGCACAGTGTGTAGCCTTTGTGTCTGGCTTCTTTAGAGCAACACACTGTTCTGAGAGTCACTAATGCTATTATTTCACAGGTTGCTAATTTATTTTATTAACAGAGTGGTATTCCGTTATATGGATGTACAATTCATTCATCCATTCTCCTCTCAGTAAGTGCGCTTGGGTTGTTTCCAGATTTTTGCTACCAAGAACGAAGTCCTGTGGACATAAGACAGAGCCCTTCTGTAGACAGATGTACATGACCTCCTAGCGTATACACCTAGAGTGGAGCAAACTGGATCTTTAAGAATATATCAAGTGGGGCGGTGGTGGCGCACGACTTTAATCCCAGCACTCGGGAGGCAGAGGCGGGTAGATTTCTGTGAGTTCGAGGCCAGCCTGGGTTCGAGGAAAGGCGCAAAGCTACACAGAGAAACCCTGTCTCAAAAAACAACAAAAAACAAAAAAAAAACAATAAAAAAAGAATATATCAAGTGTGGGGTGTGGTGGCTCATGACTTTAACCCAAACACTCAGAAGGCAGAGGCAGGAGGATCTCTGTGAGTTTGAGCCCAGCCTGGTTTACACAGGAGTTCCAGCCAGGGCTACATAGTGAGACATTGTCTAGAAAGAAAAGATTAAGGTAGGCATGGTGACACACAGCTATAAAATGAAAGTGGGGGCAGGGGGATCGTGAGGGCAAGACCAGCCTGGAATGAATAGTGAGCTTAACGCTGTCTTGGAAGATAGACAGACATACAGACAGGTTTTTTGCATAACTAAAAGAATGTGGGATAGGAGAGGTGCTCCGTGGTTAGGAGCAGAGGACTAGAGTTTGGTTCCCAGCACTCTTGTTGAAGGCTCACAATTGTCTGTAACTCCAGCTCCAGGGGATCTGACACCCTTTTCTGGCCTCGGCCGGCTTGAGAGACATTTCCAGGTCACAGAGCCAACAAAATGGCAATAGACTCTCCGAAAGGATTTATGGACATTTCTAAGAAGAAAGAATTAACAGTTTTGAGTTTTCTAAAGTAAATGTGCAGAGAAACAGAAAGGAAAGGAAAAGGCGGGAGAGAAGTCTACTTGGCTTTCTGGTCGGGACCCCGAGGTCCCCCGTCAGCCTCCCACGTGCTGGTGTCACAGATATCAGCCACCACACCCAACACGCGTTTTCAGCAAGCATCAGACCTTATTTCATCTGTATGTGTCCTCACAGTCTACAGTGGTTTGTTTGTTTGCTGGGTGGTGGTTCTGTAGAATCCAAGGCATCAGGCACACTGAGCCACGCCTCCAGCTTATGACTGCTTCTCAATACAATACTCATAAAAGCAAACCGCCAGGCCTCAGCTCTCCACCGGGAGCCCCAGACTCTGGCATAGGTGAGGCGTGCAGCTGAAGCCTCTAACCATCGCAGCCTGCGGTTCATACGGTGCACTCTAGCCATACTTGGCATCTCTATTCCAACACAGCCCTCTCTACCTCAAACTCATGGTTATTCATGAGGAGGCAGCTCCTAGGAAACCACCCTTCCCTTCCCCTCGATGCTGACTGTTGCTGGGGTCATTGCAATCCCTCTCAAGCCCGAGTCCTTAACTGACCCCTTACCTCTGAAGGCCCCCAGGGTCAGGGAGGACACAAGGCTGCCTTGGTGACAGGCACTGTTTTGGTCACTTATTAGCTCCAAGCATGGCCATGACCTGCACTTCTGTGCTGAGCTGATTCTCCCTGTTGTTCTGGCTGCACAGACATCTGTAAATGGTTCTATTCAATCTCTGCGGTCTCTTCCTCTCCAAAAGCGCTACTAGTCTGTACATGTTTTTAACTGCAATTGGGTGGCTTCCCTTTCTAATTAGCTCGAGTGGCCTCTTCCCGATAATGGTGGCTATAATTACGCTGCACTTAACTCCTAGAGGACTGTTTGAAAATTGGAGGCTGGATGGACAAGGTGACCTTTCCCCACCCTTGTTTTCCTGTGCTTGTTTCTGAGGAAGAGAAAGACATTGCTCCCCACATGCAGAACGGTTGGCGTGGTTCAGAGGTACAGCCTGCGACCCACCTGTGTTCCCTTTATTCTCTTCAACACCGTGCAGAGTAGCTGAGTCAGTGGGTTCAGGGCCAGTGAGCGTGTGTTTCGGTGACGTGTGGCACTGTAGGAGGGAGATGGTGATACTGTCATTATTTAAAATCACTTCCGCCCACCAGCTGAGTCACTGGAACGTCACTGCTGAGGATTTTGCATCAGTCTCAAAAATATCCCTGTGCAGAGCTTCTCTCCCTGGGTGGCACACCACGCTTCCCTCGGAGGGAAACACTGGTACCTTCCACAGAACACATTCCCTTTACACTGCCCTGACCACATGATGCCGCCCACCTGCACAATCCTTGACCCGTCCAACCTGCGTTCTGAGGGGAGCCAAGCAAATAAATATCTGGACTTTCCAAGAAGATTCTAGAAGGCTAGAGATTTGACCCCCATCTAAGTAAAAGAAGCCCAGGCTAGAATTTAAGTTTCCTCCCTCCTGGCCTTGCCCTGAACTTACAGCAGAGGGAGTAAGGCTCTTTGAGCCTGGGAGTAAGAACCTCTCCCCAAAATACCATCAGCAGTAAAACCACAGCGGCCTGAAATAACTGGGTTGCCTCGAATTCAACTGCAGACTTCAGAACCAGCTAGAGTGCTCCCCCAGACTTCAGAACAAGCTGGGGTGATCTCCCAACTTCAGAACAAACTAGAGTGCTCCTCTGCCCCCAACTTTTTCTCAGATCATGAGTAATAATCTCTCCCTACCCTTCCAAGTTCAAAATGAGAGCTTGCCTAGGAAGACTTGGCTGCTTTCCAGACCACCATTGAGAGTCCAGAAGGAAAAGTAATTTGCCACACGGTGGGGGTGGTAGGGCCAGTGGTTAAGGTCTCAACTTTGGAGTCAGGCAGACTGGAGGAGGGCTGGTGTGTCTGCGGGTGGTGGCTGACTCTGTCCTGTTTGCTGCCACCGTGACCACCACAGAGCTGCTCTGAAGATTAAATGAAAGACAATGTGGGCAGCACTTAGCTCAGGGTGACACTGACCAACCCTCTGCAAATGCTGGAGCCGCGACAGTGAATTGATGATAATTACCCCAGCCGCACGGCTGGCGCGGGTCAGATACTGCAAGCGGTGGGTTTGGTCTCAGCTTTTAAGAAATTTCTGCCATGCTTTTGTGCAGGGGTGTGCCGGGTCTGAAGCCAGAGCCTCTTGTATGTCTGCCCTCTACCACTGAGCTACACTCCCGGTGCTAGGTAGTTTTATTTTCAAAGCATAATTTAAGTTTAATCATTACTTAAGTATCTGTTAAATTTAAAATGTGGTACTCTGTTCCTAAGCATAAGCAGTTTTCCTTTATCGTATGGGTGAATAGAGCCCCTACTGTCTGGCAAGCCTGGCCTGTCGGGTTTGATGTTTTTAGTTGGGTGTGGTGGAGTTTGTGTGCTTGATTGATTCTGTTTATGAACTCTTGAGCCCCTTCTAGAAGGATCCCTGGTGAGGCTCAGGAGTGGTTAATGAAACCACTAACCCCACAGCACTAAGAACATGAGAATCTGCCTCTCCAGGGTTAAGAGAGTGTGGCGAACAGGGCGTGGCTTTGGAGGAGGCCACAATGCAGATTCCGAGTCAGAGGTGTCATCCTCCTCACAGAGGGTTGACAGTCCTCTCACTAACCTCTCTGCTGGGAGTACCTGAGGATGCTTTAGCATGTGGGTAAAACACACAGCTATCCACGACAGACAGCTCCTTTCCCTATCCACCCTGCTCTGAGGAAGCGGCATGGCTAGGAACCACACCTGGCCTCCATCCTTCAGAAGTGGAGTCTACTCACAAACTGCAAAGGGGTTGGATCTGGGCTCAGGACATTGGCAAGGATGGGGCAGAGGTGAGTCTGCTCAAGTCGACTTACAGAGTTCAGACCAGCACTCTCACACAAGCAGAGAAGATGGAAGGGCAGAACTTCCTCCCCCTGGACATCTGTGGCCTTGAACCCCTCCGGTCCTCTGTGAGACACGCCTGCCTCCCAGCAGGTCATCCCAACCTCTCTCCTACTTCTGAACACCAACGCCCACCCCTCTAGTTTCCGGGCACTGCCGGGGAGCCTGCCTCGGCATCAGGGTGGCCCTGAGGTCCCATTGGCCTTTCCTGAGCCTCGTTGTTGTCCAGGTGATCGCCAGTATCCCGAACCTGAGCTTCCACCTTCCCTCTCCTCTGGATGGACCAGGACACAGACATTTCATGCACAAGGAAAGGCTCCACAGAGACCTATGAGCTGAAGGGTGAGCCGTATTTTGAACCTTTTCATAATGCTAAAGAAAAAGGGGAGGGATGCCTCCAGAGTCAGAATTGCTTTTATTTTTTTGTATCTCCTGTAGCTGACAAGAGCCAGCACACAGTGGGCACCCAGCACACTAGGTACCCAGCACACAGTAGGCACCCAGCACACAGTGGGTACCCAGCACACAGTGGGTACCCAGCTCGCAGCGGGCACCCAGCACACTAGGTACCCAGCACACGGTAGGTACCCAGCACACAGTGGGTACCCAGCACACAGTAGGTACCCAGCACACAGTGGGCACCCAGCACACAGTGGGCACCCAGCACACAGTAGGCACCCAGCACACAGTGGGCACCTAGCACACAGTAGGTACCCAGCACACTAGGTACCCAGCACACAGTAGGTACCCAGCACACAGCAGGTACCCAGCACACAGTAGGTACCCAGCACACAGTAGGCACCCAGCACACAGTGGGCACCCAGCACACAGTAGGTACCCAGCACACAGTAGGTACCCAGCACACAGTGGGTACCCAGCACACTAGGTACCCAGCACACAGTAGGTACCCAGCATACAGCGGGCACCCAGCACGCAATGGGCACCCAGCACACAGTGGGTACCCAGCACGCAGTAGGTACCCAGCACACAGTGGGTACTCAGCACACAGTAGGTACCCAGCACACAGTAGGTACCCAGCACACAGTGGGCACCCAGCACGCAGTGGGTACCCAGCACACAGGGGGTACCCAGCACGCAGTGGGCACCCAGCACACAGTAGGTATCCAGCACACAGTAGGCACCCAGCACGCAGTGGGTACCCAGCACGCAGTAGGTACCCAGCACACAGTGGGTACCCAGCACGCAGTGGGTACCCAGCACACAGTAGGTACCCAGCACACAGTGAGCACCCAGCACACAGTGGGCACCCAGCACACAGTAAGTACCCAGCACACAGTAGGCACCCAGCACGCAGTGGGTACCCAGCACGCAGTAGGTACCCAGCACGCAGTGGGTACCCAGCACGCAGTAGGTACCCAGCACACAGTGGGTACCCAGCATGCAGTAGGTACCCAGCACACAGCAGGCACCCAGCAGACGCCCCTTCCATGTGAGGATCATCGTACTCAGGCCTCCCTTCAGGAGGATCATGGTTCAGTGTGTGGTTGACGAGCAGCTAGCTGGTGGACACCGCTAACCAGAACACCACACCGCACAGGGTAAGACAGACGGCATGGCAGAACTGCCGCCTCTCTGGCCATTGGCTGAAGACGGGGTGAGGATAGGTGTCCTTGACTCATATCAGCCCAGAATTTCAGAGGAGAGACGGGGGCGACAGACGAAATGCAGCTCTGCCCGGACACACACATACACATGCACACGCACACGCACACACACCAGCACCGCGCCATGCCAGACAGGCATCAACCACTGAGCTACATGACAGCTCTTGATTGTTGAGATAGGGTCTCAGGGTGTAGTCCAGGCTGGCCTCAAACAAAACCCTCCAGCCTCAGCGCCCAGGGGACCCCAGGTGTACCCACAGTGTCTGGCTTTAGTGTTGAGATTTTAATGCCAATTAACGCCATTGTTGACAAGACTCCCAGCCGGTTTTGGTTTCCTTCTTCCTGCAGCGGCTGTGTGTGTGCATACCTATGTCCAGCCCATCTTCAATGCCACTGCTGCCTCTGAGGAAGGGAAATATTAGGGAAAGGAAAGGAGACAGATGCCAATTTCAAATGAGGTTCAAAAAATTATGGAAGGAATTTTGTAATTATAATCTTAAAATTTTTTGAAATTCTAAAAAATAAAACCCCCCCAAAAAAAAAAAACGTGAGTTTGGATTTTAAAAATCCTACTCCCTAAAATGCAAATCCTATTGACTAAAAATTAAAATTTAAATGAAGTAAAAAGAATTTTTTTTTTAAACCATTTTGTGCTAGGCGGCAGTGGTGGCGGTGGCGGCAGCGGGGGCACACGCCTATAATCCCAGCACTCAGGAGGCACAAGACAGGTGGATCTCTGTGAGTTCAAGGCCAGCCTGGTCTACAGAGCAAGCTCTAGGACAGGCATCAAAACTACACAGAGAAGAAACCCTGTCTCAAAAAAAAAAAAAACAAAACGTTTTTTGCTAGCTGGGCAGTGGTGGCACACACCTTTAATCCCAGCACTGGGGAGGAAAAAGTAGGCAGATCTCTGAGTTCGAAGACAGCATGGTCCACAGAGTGAGTTCCAGGACAGCCAGGGACACCCAGACACCCAGAGAAGCCCTGTCTCAAAAAAAAAAAAAAAAAAAAAAAAGGAAGGAAGGAAGGAAGGAAGACAAGGCATTTCCTACCTCTATTGCCGGGGAAAACACCCTTTGAAATCCCAGGGGTTTGCACAAATCCCTTCACATGGGTGTCACTTATGCAGCCTTCCATGCTTCGATATCTACCATCACACAGGATCACCATGAGCAGGTCAGGACCTCCTAATGGCACCCACAGAGGCTTCTGCCAGCCTCGGGTCCACAAGGAGTCACCCTGAAAGTGTCTCCCTCAGTCCCTCTGCCATCTACCTGCTCCTTAGCTCTGAACCAGAGCTAATTTCATCTTGCCGCTCCATGCAGCCACACCAGCACAAACTATTTCCATTCATGCCTGGCTGTAGACAGACTTTTCTTTGGGCTAACAGTTCACAAAAAATGACACAGAGACTTGTTATTAATTATGAAATCTCAACCTATAGCTTAGGCTTGTCCCACTAGTTCTTATAACTTAAATTAACCCATTTATGTTCATCTCTGTGCTGCCACACAACCCATGGCTTTTACCTCTCCTCCTGCATGTCTTGTTTCCTCTACATTTGGCTGGTGACTCCTCCTTTCTTCTTACCCGAGACCTCTCTGTCCCTAAAAGTTCCACCTAACCTCTTCCTGCCTGGCTATTGACCATTCAGCTCTTTATTAAACCAAACACAGTGACACATCTTCACACAGTGTAAAGGAATATTCTGCAATATTTCTCCCTTTTTGTCTAAATAAAAAGGAAAGGTTTTAACTCTAACATAGTAAAACTATAAACAATAAGAACCATTATCAGGTTAGAATTACATTTACGATGTCCAGTCCATTTGTATTTGGTAAATTTAGAGAAAATACTCCATTATCTATCCTCTCTTGATGAGTCCAAAGTTTTACTAATTTACTTTCTATCACAACTAAGGGAAACTGTATCTCTAACTATCTAGTCTTCAACCGCATCAAAGGCCCAAGAGGGATATAATATTACCTGAGTGAACAGGAAGTACAGAACAAGTAACTTTCAAAATGACAGAAATGACAGAAACATATGGCTATTTGGACAGTCACCCAAGAGTCCCCTGTAATGTTGGGGCATCCATCTTTGGCCTACAGGCCTAGAGTATCTGACAGACTTTTTTGTGAAGTAGGAATTCTGAAGGATTGTCCTACCTTGTCTTGGCAAAGTTCGGCAGTCACTTTCTTTTGTGTCCTGTTTATCCAGTTTGGACAGCATACTGTCAGCAGTTGAAACAAGGACAGTTTCTTGCCCAAATGGCTAGCTTTTGCCACAAAGAATACAAACTCCATATGGAGGTTCTTTGATGCCCATCATCCTTTTTATTAAGTAGATTGGTGCTGCCAGGGGCAGATGTGTCTCACTGTTATGAAAAGTCTTATGTTATTATAACATTTTAAATGCCATAGTCTGTAGGTCTTTGAAATGTTTGAAGACCATCTGTCTACCTAAAATATATTTGTATGACCTTGAAAACATACCTAACATGACAATAAGTTTGTTATAGATGACCATTAAACTGTATTTTCTTATTATCCTAAATAGCTTTCAAGTACTAAAACTACATTACATTTTTAAATGAGCTGCATAGGTACAATACCTTAAATAAGAGTAGAAACATATATACAGTATAATAAAAATAATCTTAAATTTGTATCAATATACAAAAATCTATACTAATGTAAAATATTTGAGATTAGTGGTTGTTCAAAAGAAGATCCAACAATCTACCCTTTTATTCTGTCATTTTTAATAATATATCCTCTTTTTTTCTTCAGAAAGAGATTCCTGAATCTAATCTCCTTTGTTTAGTTTTTTTCTCTGATCATGACCAGCAACAATTTGCAACCAAACCCCCTAAATGATATCAATCATCCATAACCCACCAAATGACCAAAAATTACCCACCCCACCTCTTGGGAGTATGGGCATTGTATTCTCTAGACTGCTTCTTATTGTCTGGGGGCAATGGCATCTTTGGGAGACCCTGAGAATACTAAGATAATGATCAAGTCCTGGAAAAACTAGTCATAACATTTGTTGTCCAGTCTCTGTGCAATGGGAAAGTGCAAGCCTTATCTGCAGTCCTGGCTAGATTAGTCTGTGAGGTTATACCACCTTGGCTAACTGCCTTGAAGCTGTTCTGGATGTAGAACTCTGAGGAAACTGTAACAGAGGCACTCTGAGAGACTGGATCACCTGCGCTACCCATTTTCATTGGTGTCTGGTCCCCTTGCTCTGAAAACGCATGAGCTTTTAAAGGTAACATACATACCTGTATTAGCACAAGTATGAACTGTGTGTTGTACACAAGCCAGCCAAAGATGATTTTTTTTTATGTTTGAGCAGGTAAAATATACATCATCTGTCTTGTAGTTTTTTACATTTATTTACCTTTGTCTGTAGCAGGATTTTCAGGAGGTCTCCCCCAAACAAACCTGATTGTCTTTAACCTTGAATGAAGCCATAGCCTTTTGTTTCCACAGGATGTGGGATGACTCATCCCTAACAGGCCTGAGGGCCAGCTGGCCCAAAGCAGTAGGTACTTTCAGAGAGTCAATCTGGGTCTGCCTAAGGGCCTTAGCAACAGCAGCTGAAACATGATCTGGACCAATGAGAGGCATCCATGTCACACCAGCTTGCATATTCATCAGACCTTCCCCTGGGATGAGGTGGAGGGTATATAAGGCTTGCCTCTTATTGAATAAACTGAGCTTGTTGTTTCAACATACTCCCAGAGTCTATGTTATTGACTCTGTGTCTACTTGCCCCCCTCCTCCAAAGGGAACAATAGCACAGGACCCTGACACATCTGGTGCCGAAATCCAGGACATCTGGTGCTTGAACAGGGTCTGTCTTCCTTTCCTCATGCATGGTACTGGTTGAGCAGGCCCCTTGAGCAGTGTATTTTGGTGAGTAGGCCCCTCTATGTGGTGTGCTTTCCTGGGTAGCGCAGGTGATCCAGTCTCTCAGAGGGCCTCTGTTACAGTTTCCTCAGAGTTCTACATCCAGAACAGCTTCAAGGCAGTTAGCCAAGGTGGTATAACCTCACAGACTAAATAAGACAAACAAAAGAAGGTCTTATTTGTGAGTCTGTCTGTACAGTAGGGTGGCACAAACTTTTGTTCAGGCTTGCCTGGTGTTTCCATATAAGTGCTAAACCCTCAGGAAATGGAGCCATGGTCTGACTATTTTAATTGTGAGTGTGTGTGTGTGTGTGTGTGTGTGTGTGTGTGCTTGTGAGTGCATGCATGTGCTTGTGAGTTATGATGCCTGGAGAGATGGCCCAACAGTTAAGAGTGCTTGCTCCACAGATCTTTTCAGAGAACATGTGGGAATCTGATTTTGGATGAGAGTTTTGTTCCTGGCCATAAAAAGAGAAGTGGCCTCAGGAGTAACCCTCTAATTGTTTTTATGCCCATTTTGTTGGCTATAATCGCTGGCCTAAAGTCGTCCTCTACTGAGGAGGTCATTAAGGCTCACAATAAGCACTGCCAGGAACAATGTAACATCAATTTATCTATCACCTTCATTCTGTCCATGGCTGATGTTTTCTCTGCCTCTGCTGACAAGGAGATGGATGAGAACAGGTGTAAAGTAAAGGGAAGGTATGGAAAGAGAAAGGAAATGACTGCAGCAGCTCCCAAGCCTACACCAGCAGCCCCTCTCTCTGTTCCCCCCATGCCTCGAGTGACTACCCCCCCCCACTGCAATATCCATGGAGTGATTTGCCTGGATGTCTGCCTGCCGAGACAGCTGCTCCGCACACCTCCCAGCCTTTTCTACCTATGGTGCCACACATGCCCACCATGGCATTTCCAGTTAATGTGGGCCCCAGTGCGGCCAACCAGCCATGGATACCTACCCCTCTTGCAAACCTGCCTTTGGTCTGTAAGGCTGCTAGTGAATTGGGTCCTGACTCATCATATTTTGAGCAAGTCCTATGGCAGTAAGCAATGCATTTACAGACTTATTATGACCGGTACCATTTGATGAAGGATATGTATGAGCCTGCAGTCTTCCTTAACTGGCGCACTGTCCATGATGACCAGGCTGAGGCTCAGGCTCATTTTAACATACAGTACAACATCGCTATTTCTCTTGAGGTGCTCACAGACTGAGAACCATATGTTAACCCTGTCACACAAGCCCAAATTGGACAACATGCTTATTTACATACCTCAGGAGACACCATTACCTTTGGTGTGTGGGAGGGATCCCATCACCCTTCAGTGACAACCCCCTGCTCCCCTTTTAACCTGGGGGCAAGGGTATGCTTGCATTTTTCCCCAGAATACCACCATGCCTATATGGATACCCTCCAGAGATGTATGTCTAACAACAGACCAAGAGACATTGGCCAAAGAAGAAGCTTCAGAGGGGTAATGTATGATTTGCCCCACTACTGTGGCATTAATAAAGGTCATGTCATTACTGGCTTGTGACCCTAGATATCAAGCAATTGCCTCGCCCCCTACAGGGTCACTAATGCATCACCAGAAAGACTTCAATTGGCACAATTAATATGACTAGGGTCCCACCCATGTCCTTGAGATTGAATTTTTGACTAATCCTTCTCCTGTTCAAATGTCTTCTACAACAGGTTCACCAACAGAAGGTGGTTACAAAGGCAACCCTACAGGTTTTATTGGCTCTCAGACACCTAGATAAAAGTCCTCCTAGAGAGGTAATGCACACATGGCTTACTGAGAAGGCTATTGCCTAAAGCCCACCACCCCCACAGCTCTCCAGGATTGATGCTCTTCAAGGGCTGTTAGTCAATGACGAGCATGAGCTTGTTTGGCAAACCAACCTAAGGCAGGCACAGTCCATTATGCTGAGCTCTCCTGAGGTAGAGTTAACAAAGTTAGGGCAATGCACCTTAGCTCCCACTGAGTGTGTCCCATAAAATAATTAAAAGAGGTGGATATGTGGGATGACCCATCCCTAACAGGCCAGTCCACCCAAACCAGTAATAAGATACTTTCTGTGAGCCAATCTGGGTCTGTCTAAGGGCCTTAGCAACAGCAGCTGAGACATGATCTGGAGATGACCTGGACCAGTGAGAGGCAGCCATGTCACACCAGAAGATGCATATTCATCAGACGTTCCCCAAGGTGGGGTGGAGGGTATATAAGGCTTGCTTCTTCCTGAATAAGCTGGGCTTGTTTGTTTCAACATTCTCCCAGAGTCTATGTCATTGACTCTGTGCCTACTTAGCCCCCCCCCAAAAGGGAACAACAACACAGTACCCTGCCACACATAACCTCTTCCCCTGCCACACATAACCTCTTCCCCAGCCACACATAACCTCTTCCCCAATGCAATACATTTTTTTGAACTTCATTTTAAAGTTAAGGCATTCCTAAAGTATCTAGGCTGGTTTAGTTCAGCAGTCCCTCGTACAATCCCATGTCTGTGGTGATATTTTATTTGTGATCTAACAAATAAAGCTTGCCTGAAAATCAGAAGAAGGAGCTAGCCATTAGTTAATCATAGAGGTCTGGAGGTCTGTATAGACAGACAGGAAGTGATAGTGCTGGGTGGAGAGAGGAAGTGATAAGTTGGGGTGGAGAGAGGAGCTCACTCTCTTTTGGCAGAGGATTTTGTAGGGGTAAGAACTAGTGGCTTGCTGCTCTGCCTCTCTGATCTTTCAGCTTTTACCCCAATATCTGGCTTTGGGTATTTTATTAATAAGACCATTTAGCAATTCATGTTACACATGTCTCTCAGCAGCTGTGATTCACTCATCAGCATTCAAAAAATTCAAAGTCAACAAGACACCATATAGGATCCAGACTCTCTGTGTATTTTTTATGTTTATGTGGCTTATCTTTTTTATATTATTTTATTCTCCAATTAAAGACTTCATCTTATTATTTATAAACTTTTTATGACTGTCTATACCTATTTTCTTTTCTTTTTTTAAGCCTATGTACATTTTAAAACATATTATGCATTTTTTAGAGGTTTTATGTGTCTTGACCTGCCTTTACTAAGCATCTGCGGTGTTCTCTGACCACATGACACAAATCTTAAGCTGTTATGTCAGCCACTGCTCAAGTCAGCTTAGCGCATGGTGCTGGCAGCTGGCTGCAGCCGGCAGGAAGCGGCCAGTAGCTGTTTCTATATGCTGCCAGGCCTACCCAAGAGACCTGTGGTCACCAGGAAGCAGCGTTTGACTCCGTGTCCTCAATGTTTTTTTAAAGCTTTCTCAGGCCTTCTGTGATATACGTGGCTGGATGTTGGGTGCCATGTGTAGCAAGCTTTTTCTTTGGGCTGCCAGCTCACAAATATGAGACAAAAAATGACACAGAGACTTATTACTAATTAAATTTTGGCCTTAGCTTAGGTTTGTTTCTAACTAGTTCTTATAACTTAACCCATATTTTTAAATCTACTTTTTTTTTTTAACTTGGCTCAGCTACCTTTACTCTGTACTGCCCATCCTGCTTCCTCCACATCTGGCTGGCGACTCTGCCTTTCTTCTTCCCCAGACCTCTCTGTCCCCAGAAGTCCCGCCTAACCTCTTCCTGCCTAACTATTGGCCGTTCAGCTCTTCATTAACCCAATCACAATGACACATCTTCACACAGTGTAAAGGAATATTCCGCAACATCTGGCAGTCTCCTGCCTCAGAGTATTTGCGCTTACCCCTCGCCCAGCATGGGTGTTCCTGCTCTAGCCAACCCTGCTGCTCCCTTCTGTGACTCCTTTGCTTCAGCCCTTTTTCCCAGCAATGCTGACATCTTATTTAAGAGCAAACCCTCTTGGAAGCTGGAGAGATGGCTCAGTGGTGAACAGCACTGGCTGCCCTGGCAGAGGTTCTGGGTTCGATTCCCAGCACCCACATGACAGTTCACAACTCGGCAAACTCCAGTTCTATTGGGTTGTATGCCCTTTTCTGGCCTCCACAGACACTTCATGCACATGGTACACAGATGTGTATGCAGGCAAAACACCCAAACACATAAAATAAAAATAAATAAAATCTCAAAAACAGAACAAACCAAAAAACCCTCCCTGCCGTCTCCTGCCCGTTTTTGCTGCCTCTCTCCACTAGCCATCATACACCCTGTTTCACTGCTCTTCTCAAGGACAGCGCTATCTTTCCCTCGCCCCCGTGGTGAAGCCCCAGCCTCTGGACCCTGGCAGAGCTGGCTGGGAAAATGGTTCTTGGATGGAAAGGGCAAATAAAAGACCACAACAAACAAAGTGCAGACTGGAGATACAGCGCAGTTGGTAGCGGCTGGCTGAGCATCCCACAGAGTCCTGGGTTCAAACGACAGCACATCATAAACAGGTGGCTTTGCCACCACCTCACCCCTGCCCTGCCCACCACCTCACCCCTGCCCTGCCCAGCACCACCTCACCCCTGCCCTGCCCACCACCTCACCCCTGCCCTGCCCACTACCTCACCCCTGCCCTGCCCACCACCTCACCCCTGCCCTGCCCACCACCTCACCCCTGCCCTGCCCAGCCCAACCCTCTTGGCTGTTCCTCATTGAAGCCCCCGGATTCTTTGATAAAGTAAGAAAAACACGTTACAGTTGAAGAGGTGTGTGTGCCTGCTTTTAGCTCCAAAAGCCTAGGCCCCACAAAAAAACGACAGGTCAGAGCCAGGTTTTTATGCTAAAACAAGAAAAACTCACTCAGCGGGTTTCTGAGAGCAGCAAGAACAGGGCTGAAGAAGAAAGAGTGGGCAGAGCCTGTAACAAGGGGAGTTTGTCCCTGAAAGAGCCATAGGGCTGGGCATGGAAGCTTGCAAGCCCCGTACCTAGGAGACTGAGGCAGGAAAATTACAAGTTCAAGGCCCGCTTAGGTTACATGATGACTGAAATGAGTCTGTTTTTTTTTTTTTTAGCAGGATTGTATCTCAAAATACAAACAATAAACAAAGGTGCCCTCGAGTCGAGTCAGGAGTGAGTCTGCATTCTCAACCTCAGCTGAGAGCCAAACATCCTCAGAGCCCCACCCACCTCTCCGGCTGAATCTCACACCATGCTGATACTCACTAACCCTTCAGTCTACACACAGCCTGACAACAGACGCAATCTCAAGGCTGTTTCAGCAGCTCACTCTCAGAGGGCTGAGGTTTTCCTTAGGCTCATCACCTCTTGAGTGCAAGCTGATTGCCAAAGCTCCAAGTAGTACATCTTCAGGGAACTGCATCCGAGAAAACAGAGCGGCATGGTCCAGCAAGCGGATTCTGGCGCCTGATGACCAGACTTCATCCCGAGACCCACATGGCAGAAGAAGAGAACTGACCACAAGTTGTCCTCAGACATGTGCACCCACACATGTGCATGTGTGTGCATACATACACTACAGAAGTTCATAGAAGAAACACATGTAGAACAACATAAGGCAGGAAGCATGGGTTATTACACAGTTTTCCTTCAGCCAGAGGGCGTGGCTGCTACAAGCGGTTAGCGAGTCCCCTTACAGCTCATTGGTTAGGACTCAGTCATGTGCTCCTTGCCCACCCCCCCCCCCAACATCTGTGTTTGTGCTGGAGCTCAGTGGTAGAGCTTGCACACAGCATGTGTGATGCCCTGGGTTTGAAAGTGAGCTCTCCACAGCGAAACAGGGTCGGGAGTGGGGGTGGTGAGTGGACCGTGTCTCTCCTGTGGAAACCAGCAGTGGGTGCTGCAACCTGACAGCAGGGTCTGCTAGCCACCAGCCACTCTCCCAAAGTGGCATCCGTCCATGCCTGGACTCAATCAGCCCATTCCTGGCTTGCCTTTTAATATCCCGGGTTCACACAAGGCATCTTTGAGAAGTCGGGATGAAGGAGAGAGGGGGCTGAACCACCTACGTGGAGGTCCAAAGGTTTCCTAGTGAGATCTGAGCTTGCTTTACCCACAGAGCTGCATTAGAGGATTGCTTGGTTACCAGCTGATTGGAAAGGTCTACACTTGGCTGAGCTAGGGTAAGGTCTTTGCTCCACCCCTAGGCATTCCTATAAACAGCCCTTCAGAAGAGACAGGAGGGGCTGGTAGATAAGGATCCAGGCCCTCCTGAGGCTACCCTGTGTTTCTGTTTCTCTCCTCTCTATCCTTCTATCTCAATCTCTTATCCCTCTCTGCTCAAGACTACCCTGGGGTAAAATGTAGGGGCCGGTCTCCCAGCTGGCCTCCCACACACACAGGCCTGAGCAGGCTCCCTGGGGAATTTTCTCTGGACTCAACTCCTTCCTATGCTTCAATTCAGATATGGTCACCCCTCTCCCCCCTGTTCCCAGAGCCTCAGCAAACCACCACACCAGACTGGAGAGCTCTGAGTTGGGCATCCAAACCTGCAAACAGAAACATCACTAGTGAGCACAAGACCAGGACAGAGCCGAAGATGTTCCCCAGCACCAGCCTC
>CABHPQ010161028.1:0-30689 GCA_902168405.1 Peromyscus aztecus | reverse complement strand
GGAGCAGACAAGCTACTACACCAACATTTACGTCTGCTTTCCAAATTCAAATGAGAAGATGGCAAGAATGAGCAAAAATAAACCCAAGGTGCTTGGCTAAGTGTCTTCCTTAAGTCCCAAAGAAACATGGGACAATGGCTAACTGAGGTGCCTATTACCATCTCAAAACAGATGCTGGCCACCAGGCTCCCTGGGCATCACAAGTACCTGTTACAGAGCCCTAGTCCTCTAGGCACTTCTAGCCTCTCCCACTCCCCTACCCACCTCCCCACCCCTACCTCCATCCCCCACTCCCTCACCCTCACCTCCCACTCCCCCACCCTCACCTCCCACTCCCCCACCCCACTCCCCCACCCTCACCTCCCACTCCCCCATCTCCACCTCCACCCCCATCCCCTACCCCTACCCTAAACCTCTGCAGCCCCTGAGCTCTGGTTCCCTCCCCCCAGCTTCTCTTTCCTATAAAAACCTGCCGTTTTGGCCACAGGCTCTCTTGGCCTCTGGGTTAGCTCTGCCTTCTTGGTCTTCATTTCTCTTCCTCTCTTGCTACCCCACCCTCAGGATCTGGTCTATTCTGCTGGCCGTGTTCAGTCTGGACTCTTCCAGATGTCTCTGGCTGTGTAGTCTTCCTCATATCTACAATAAGAACCTTCTCCTCAACCATACCTAGGAGTGGCCATGTCTTCATTCTCATTCACCTCTGTAGACGAAATTCTAAATGGTCTTATTAAATAAGAAACACAGAGCCAAATACAGAGTTAAGAGCCCAAGAGATCAGAGCAGTAGCACAGAGCCAAGACTACCTTTAGCTTACCACTCGCTGCCGTTGCTTCCCCTGAGAAAGAGCTTCTCCCTGTCTGACTTGTCTTTTTATTGCCTTTCTGTTCTGCCTTCTCATTGGCTCTAAACCCAACCACATGACTTCCTTGTCACTGCCTGTCTATACACACCTCCAGGTCTCTATGGTTGGTACTGGGATTAAAGGTTCGTCACCACGCTTGGCCGTGTCCTTGACCACACAGAGACTCTGCCTGCCAAGTGATCAGATTGAGGGCATGTGCTACCACCACCTGACTTCTGTTTATGGCTTGCTATGACCTCTGATCTCCAGGCAACTTTATTTATTAACATACAAATAAAATCACATTTCAGCACAATTAAAATATCACCATACTCCTCTGACTCTTACCCTAGGGTTTAAATTCTCCAAATAATGTACATCAAAAATACACAAAAGAAAAAAAAATTCCTGACAGCTTGACAAACAGAGCTGGATGGTGAGTAGACATTAACAAAGATTAGCACAAAAGGTCCTTTTCAAAATCAGATACAGTTGTGCTGAGGGGATAAAAGTAATTGGAGTACAGGTCACAGAGTGCTTCCCAGCATGTGTGAGGGCTTGGGAGAAAGCCCTCCACCACTCCAGAGATCTGCATTATGAACTATACCATAAAAGACCATCCTGTGGTATTTTATTACTTCTTCCTTAAGAAAAACCAACCTGAATAAAGAGAACGAGGCTAGTCGGGGACTCCAGTCTCCTGTGGACCGCCCACCCGTGCACTGGGCCTCTCCCCAGCCATTGCTGTCCGGCAGTCCTTCCTAGGCATCTTCATACATTTGGGGCTAGAGAAGACAGCACTTTGCTGTTTTTAAGAATGAAGCTGATAGGGTCCAGCAGCAGCAGGAAGGTCCCTGGAATTATCTTCTTCTCTCCTGGAGCAGGCCAATAGGTTTCCTGCACACCCCCCCCCCCATAACTAGTTTCTCTGCTGACACAGTGAGCCGGATCAAACCGAACTGAAACAGTATCGTAACAGGTATATTGGGCAAAGCAACTCCTGGGCAGGTTTACTGGTCTCAGAATGAGGCCAGAGAAGTTTCACACCTGAGCTAAGGCAGGGAGATTTTATAGGCTGTAGGTGAGGAATGATGACGTGTCCACTACAAGCTGGGTTTGTGCCCAAGTGTGGTCAAAAGCCGAGCGCTTAGGCAGGGATTTTAGCAGCCGGTGGCATCAGGGGAGGAGCTGCAACAGCCACCAAGAATGCAGAACTGGGCTTTGGACACCTTTCCTTTGTTCAGAGACTCTCTGAGTGGGCAGGTTTGGGGGGAGGGGTTAATGGAGCTTCCCAGACAATGCAGGGGCAGGCTGGAGGCCCTAAAATCCTGGAAGAACTTTGAGGTGTCCTCCATGGGCCCAGCAGCACCAGTGAACAGCAGGCACTGTTAGCATTAAGCTTCCCCATTCATTCTCATTAGCTCCACCCTTGGGTCCGGTTATATTTTTCTGTGGCTGCCCGCTTGTCAACAAACAGCATAAAGAGACATTGTTTTAGAATCTGACATGTTCCTCCAATGATGATTTCTACTGTTTAACAGGGTCTCACTGTGTGTGGCCCAGGCTGAGTCAAACTCAACCCTTCCCCTTTGCCTCTCAAATGCACCATACACCAGGCTGTTTTATTTAGTGAATGAAGAAAACAAAAAACAGAGCTGTGTTTATGCTGCATACTAAAGGGGAAATTAAACAAATGTATATGATCTTTGTGCTTATATAGATTAGCACTTGGGGAGTGTGGAATGTTAAGCACTTGGGGTCGTTCCTTCAAGGGAAGGGGTGCAAGCTGCCCCCAAAGCTGGGCATGGACATGTTTAGTAGCCTGGTGACTTTTGTGCTATCTGTGTGGTCAGAGACTTTTACAGCACCAGCTCCTCCCCAGACACTTATTGTAAGTTTGTTTTTCTCAGTCAATCTATAGGACCTATCTCTATGGTCTTTACAATGAGTTTCAATGTGGGCACATCTGACCTATATTTAGTTCACTTTGTTTCTCCGTGTGATCTCTGTAGGTTTTGTTGTGCACTCGGGATTGAGTTAATTATCACCAGAAAAGTTTTCACCAAATTGTGCTGTGATTAAACATACCTAAAATAAACGACTTGAGGTCAGACTCCTGAAGTTTAGACCAACTGGGGAGGGCACAGCTCACAGATAAGCACTGGGGAAACCAGAAATGTTAAATCACGCAGGCTTATCTCTTCAATGGAAGGGGCGTATACCTGTTTTCCACCCAGAAGGCTGGGGTGGATGGAGTTAATAACCTGGTGACTTTTGCTATCTATAGGGTAAAGTCACATCCAAATCTCCAGAACGCTTGTCCCAGACCCTTCCTCCCTAGGCCTTTATCTTTAGTTTTGTTTCCAGTCCTTAAGAACCCATCCTTAGAGGGGATGTCACATGTACTTTATAGCTAGGTGACCTCTACACTATCTATGTGACTGAGACCACACCAGATCCTAGGCCCTTAAGCTGTAGAACCCATCTTCATGGTCGAGGTCACATGTGCTTTGCAAAAGAGTTTCCATGTAGTCACGCCTTAAGCTTTATTGTGCACATGAGATTGGGATAATTGTTACCAGGAAACTTTTTCCCAAAATTGTACTGTACTTAATATGTCCAAAATAAACTAGTGTCAGACTTCAGGAGTTTGAACTGGTCTGGGCTGGTTAAGTTGAGCTGAACAGGACAATTTGGTGAAAACTTTCCTGGTGATAATTAACTCAATCCCGAGTGCACAACAAAACCTACAGAGATCTCATGGAGGAACAAAGTGAACTAAATACAGGTCAGATGTGCCCACATTGAAACTCATTGTAAAGCCCATAGAGATAGGTCCTATAGACTGACTGAGAAAAACAAACTTACCATAAGAGTCTCCCTCCTGTCCCTTGCAGCTCATTTCTCGGCTAGCAGTAGAGTGTGCAGGGCCCCCACAATCACCAGCGGCTGCTGGGCCATGCCGAACCAAACTGCCTTCTTGCCTCCCTTGGAGTGTCTCTCCACAGGCATGTGAAGGTTTCAGAGAAACACACACACACACACACACACACACACACACACACACACACACACGGGATAGGGAGCGGGGCTGAGTTAGTTCTGAATGTACCGCGCACACTGTTCAGCTATAGGACCGTAGCAGCTAACCTCTGGGAGTCCAGTGTCTCCAGTCTGTGAAACACGAGACCAGGTCTGAAGCACAGGGCGAGAGGGCAGGAGTCTGGGGAGGGACCTTGTAATGGAGAGAAAAAATAGGAAATTCTTGTGGGCAGCGGGAGACAGGTGACCAGAGACCAGCAAACAGTGTATCTACAAACTATAACAGTAACTCACGATGACCAGGACGCATGGCTAAGACTCAAGCAGCTCCACAGACACGAACTGCTGTTTCAAGTCTTCTGATTTCATTTCTTCACATACCAAGCAACAAATGGCCTCAAGGAGCTGCCAGTGTGACTGGCCTTCGGGCGCCCAGACAGATGGTCAAACATTATCCTGCCGGGCTCTAGGAAGTATTTGCATGGTGGATCTGAGGAGAGTAGATTGTCCTCCAAGGTGTAGGTGGACCTCATCTGTTCAGGTGAAGGTCTAATTAGAACGCAACACTGACCTCAGGCTCCTTCTGCCTCGTGACCTTCAAGCTGGGACATTGGCTCCTCCGGCCTTCAGATTCTGACAGGGACACTGGAGGGACAAATGCTTTGTGACAGATACTTTTGTAATTACACATAAATATGGGGTTTCCTTTCTCTAGAGGATTCTAATCCATTGTGCTGGCTGGTTTTATGTCAACTTGACACAAACTAGATTCATCTGAGAGGAGGGAACCTCCACTGAGAAAATGTCTCTGTAAGATCATGCTGTAGACAGGCTTGTAGGGCATTTTCTTAATGAGTGATTGATGGGGAGGCCCAGCCCATTGTGGGTGGTTCTATTCCTGGGCTGGTGGTCCTGGGTTCTATGAGAAAGCAGCTGAGCAAGCCATGGTGAGCAAGCCAGTGAGCAGCACCCATCCACGGCCTCTGCATCAGCTCCTGCCTCCAGGTTCCTGCCCTGCTTGAGTTCCTGTCCTGACATCCTTCAGTGATGAACAGCCAGCAATACGGAAGCATAAGCCAAATTAACTCTTCCCTCCCCGAGTTGCTTTGGTCACGGTGTTTCATCACAGCAACAGTGACCCTAAGACAATACCCTATCACGCTTTACTAACAGGGATTCCTTTAGGTTATAGGCCTTAAAGAAACAGAAGGAAAAGAAGAACAGATGGATTAGAAAGGAAGCGAGATAGAAGAACATGGAATAATTCTGACCACAGGATCAGGTAGCTAGGGAGCAAACACAAAAGGTAAGACAAATACATCATCCCTGGCATTTTTTAAAGGGACGCCTGGCAGATGTATTTCCCTGCCCCCTCCCTCCCAGGGAAGGAGGGAGTGGCAGTGTGGGACAGCACCGCACCACATGGTGACCCAGGAGTTAACTCTGGTGGTCAGGAGGGACTGAGCTGTGAGCCTGGCTGTGGAGATAAGAGGAGAAACTGCCGTGAGGGCAGACGGCCAACTCAAATCTGGAAAGCTGTGACTATGGAAAATTTTACATTTCCTTTCAGCATAGGTCCCTAATTACATGGGCTCAGACGTCGAAGCACGGCTAACACTTCTCAGGCAATCAACTCAATATGCCAAAGTCACATCTCCTCTAAGACTCTGCACAGCCCCTGGCAAAGGTCGGAGGGTTCTGCACCACTGCCCAAGCTAATGCCTCCAATGGCTCACACAGTGTGAGGGAAGCAACAACAGCAGTTTCTGTATGCACGCTTCCATGGGAGTCAGTGGAAATCATTGCTCTTGTCTCTCAGCACAGTGCTGGACAGTTTAAAACAGGGACAGCTCTTCCCACTGAGGGAAGGAAGTGAGGAACACTAACACTGGAAAAATCCAAAGACAGTGTCAGCCATCTCCAGCCCCTTCCCCTACAGAATTAAAAAAAAAAAAAAAAGATTTTCACTGGGCAGGGGTGGCACACGCCTTTAATCCCAGCATTTGGGGGGCAGAAGCAGGAGGATCTCTGTGAGTTTGAGGCCAGCCTATTCTACAGAGTGAGTCCCAGGACAGCCAGGGTGGTTATACAGAAACCCTGTCTCAAACAAACAAACAAACAAACAAACAACAAAACAAAACAAAACAAGACAGTGTCACCCACTGTCAAAAAACTAAAAACAACAACAAAACCCCTGTGGTGGTATGTCGGCTATTATGAAAGGCTGCTGTATGACTGAGGGCCTAAGAGTCAGTTATTACTTAAAAAGACAGAACAGCCACTAAAACATTAGTGGTAAAGTGTGCTGGTTTGAATAAGATGTCCCCACCTCGCCCCATATCCTTAGGCATTTGAATACTTGGTCCCCAGTTGGTGGCCCAGTCTGGGCAGGCTTAGGAGGTGTGGCCTCGCTGGAGGAAGCATGTAGGAATGGGTGTTGAGAGCTTGGAAACTTGCACCATTTCAAATTTGCTGTTTCCTGTTTGCGTTTTGAGATGTGCGCCCCGCTGTTCCTGCCCGGTGCCGTGCCACACTTCCCCATCATGACGGTGATGGACTCTAACCCTCTGGAACTGTTAGTTCAAAATAAACTCTTCCAGAGCTGGAGGGATGGCCCAGTGGTTAAGAGCATTGGCAGCCCTTTCAGAGGGCCCGAGTTCAAGTCCCAGCAAACATAGGGTGACTCACAGCCATCTATAATGGGATGATGCCCTCTCCTGACCTGCAGTGTGCATGCAGACAGAGCACCCTATACATAAAATAAATGAATCTTTTAAAAAGTAAATATAAATAAACCCTTCCTTGTGTGAGTTGCCTTGTCATGGTGTTTTATCACAGCAATGGAAAAGGAACTGAGACATAAATTTTACAAACGTCAGGGCTGAAGAGATGGCTGACTTCGTGGTTAGGAGCACTTGATCTTGCAGAAGACCCGGTTCGGTTCCCAGCACCCACAAATGGAGGTTAACAATTGTCTGTGACTCCAGTTCCAGAGGACCCAGCCCACTCTTCAGGGCCTCTCTGGGTACCAAGCATGCGCTAAGGTAAAATACCCATGCACGTAAATAAACAAAGCTTACAAATTACAAAACTCTGACTGGAATTTCATGGTCACTTATAAGAACAGGATTAAGTATGTCTGCAACAGAAAGTGAAAAGCTGCCGATGCTTAGCATCACAAGGTTCTGTGTGCAGTCCTTAGCACCGGGAAAAAAAGACAAACAGAGGGAAGGGTGGAGAGAACTTTGCAGCGTAGTCTAGCCCACTTCCTGGAGCAGACTAGACTCAGTAAGTTCACCCACTTGACAGCCAGGACCCAGAGCCTACTGAGAATGTGCTGGGTAAAACAGGAGGAATCGTGGTTATGAACCCACGGGTAAGATCACTGCTAGGGCTATCCTTGAAAATGTCACTGAGGTCCTGGGGTACTGAGTTTTGTGTTACTGGGACCAAAATGCCTGATATAAACAACTGTGGCAGGAAAGCATGTCTTTTGGCTCAGATGCATCCAGTTGTCTTGATTCCGGGCCAGTTCCGAGGCAGAGCACCCCTGTGGTGGAACAAGCCAGATCAGGGCTACAATGAGAATGTTGTGGAGGATAGGAAGCAGAGCAAAGCTGGGAAGAGGCCGAGGACACGATGTCCCCGAGGAACCAGTCCCAGTGACTAACTTCCTCCAGCAAGATCAAACCTCGGGTCTGCAGAGCCTCCGGAAGAGCACTGTCAGAGGAGGATTTGGAACACGTGGACACTCGTGGCACTGTTTAGGGAGGCCGTCGAGCCTGTAGGAGGTGGGGCCTAGCTGAAAAAGTAACTCACTGCTGTGTGTGTGTGTGTGTGTGTGTGTGTGTGTGTGTGTGTGTGCAGGGGCGATACTTGAGGATTACAGCTCCGTCCTGCTCCTGTGGATCTGCTTCCCGCCCCGCTGAAATGTGAGCAAGCAGCTTCCTGTTTTCACGGCTGCCATGGATGGGAGGCAGTTGTCCCTCCCAGGGAGGACTGTACTGTCAAATCACGGGCCACACTGAATGCTTCCTGTAAGACGCTTCTCTCAGATGTTTTACCACAACCACAAAAGTGACTAACAGAGAAACTGGTGTCCAGAAGACAGCGGCTGCCATTGCTGTCGAGAAACCTCCCCGTGTGTCTCACGGGCATTTGGAACAGGTTTGTGGAAGTGATGTGGAGTGGTTTGGGGCTAAAGGAGCCCTGGGGTGTTGTAAACAGTTTAGTGTTCGTTTGCTTATTTATTTAATTTTGGTGGAGTTTAGGAGAGCAGGATGTTTTCTTTTAAGAAATGAAGACAAAGACTTAGAGACTTCAGAGGGGTCGCTGTCAGCAATTGGATTGGACCATATAGATCACATGATGGCGCACGCCTTTGATCCCAGCACTCAGGAGGCAGAGGCAGGTGGGTCTCTGTGAATTTGAGGCCAGCCTGGTCTACAGATCAAGTTCCAGGACAGGCAGGGCTGTTACGCGGAGAAAACCTGTCTCAAAAAACCCAAAAAATAAAAAACAAACTTCTTTTCCCATCTCTTAGCATGGAGGATGAAGTGCATTCCTGCTTGGGAGTCTGTACATTTTAGGGCAGATTTTGTTTGCACTCCTCACTCTGTAGTTCTGGCTGGTTTGAGCCCAGAGCTCCACCTGGCTCTGCTGAGATTATAGGTGTGCGCCATCACCGCCCAGCTGTACCACTGGATTCTTAACTCCAGATTGTCCTTTGGCTGGACAAGCTTTTGTTTATGTTCATGACAGTGGGGAATTTTTAAAAGGTCTCCATTCTAATAAACTCTTGGAACATGTATGTATGAGAGAGGAAGGCGTGGGGGTCTCGAATACAGCAGGCTTCCAGGCAACCTGGGGACGTGGTCAGCCAGGCAGATATTCAAACTCCTCTGTGGCCATGGTGAAGGGCCAGGATACACCTCCAGCCGGCAGCATCTGAAGCCCGAGGGTCATGGCGTCACAGAGGTTTACATCAGGTTCCAGGAAGCCCTAGGCCCAGTAATTGTGGTAGGGCCTGACTGCCTGAAAGGAGGCCTTGTGACCTTGAGGGGAGCGGTGAGGGTGAAGCCTACGTTGTCAGGGAGACCCCAGTATGCTGCAGATACTTCCTTCTAAGGCAGGGGGATGCTGGTCCAAGACAAAGGTCACTTGTGCCACAGGCCGCAGAGAGCCGAGAGCCACAGGGGTGGGGCCACTCGAGTCTGCTGAGTCCAGATCACGCCATCATGGGCCCATGATGCTGGACAAAGAACCATAGGATTTGATGCTTTCCTGCCGGAATTTGGTCTTACATTTTTCCGTCTCTCCTTGCTACACCCCGTTCCTCTTTTGGAACGGGAAATGTTTACTCTGTCATTGTATGTTTGATACACATACACACACACACACACACTTTTTTTTTTTTTTTTTAAAAACAGGATTGATTAAGAAACTGCAGTGAGTCTCAGAAGAACTTTGGATACTTGAACAATGTTAGAACTATAAAACTATTCAGCTCTGAAGTCACACTGAATGCATTTTGCAGTGTGACTCCATGAGGGTCAGAGGTGGAATGCTATGGTCTGAATGTGAAATGCCCCCACTGGCTCACTGGCCCACTGGTCAGGTGGGCTGTTTGGGACATACCGTGGGATGTTTTGGAAGCAGGGCAGGGCCCAGCAGGAGGCCGTGGTCACTTGGAGGGTGTAGCCCAGCACCAATCCAGTTGAGCCGTTTCCTGACCGCTGCCAGCAGACAGGAGCTGGCCCATCATGCTCTCTCGCCACCATGATGAACCTCACCCCCGAAAGCCCGAGCCAAGACACCTCCTCCCGTACTGCTTCTCTCAGAAGTTTTATCACGATGAGAAAACTAACACGGTTCCCAAAAGTCCTCCAGGGAGTTCAAGGGCTGCCTGTGCTACACAGCGAGGCTGGTTTGTTTGTTTAAAAAGAAAAGGAAAATAAATAAATAAAGCTGAGTGTGGTGGCAATTTAAGCCCAAGCACTGTGGACGGAGCGAAGTGGATCTCTCTGAGAGCAGCCTGGTCTACATCCCGAGTGCCAGGCCAGTCAGGACCACACAGTGGAACCCTCTCAAGAACAAACACGAAAGGAGTTGAATAAGGACGCTCCACAGGCACGGAGACCTGGGCATGGTGGGTGTGCTGACGTCCCGCCCGACAGCTCCTCAGCAGGCAGCGGCAGAGTGCTGAGGACAGAGGACAAGGACACCGTGACCACGGAAGGGACGACCTGGGACGCCGGGCCTGGGAGAGGATGGAAGGTTGGCAGGACTCTGCACTGAGGCTGAAATGATGTGTGGAGCAAATGCCAACAGCAGGAACACACCAGCAGAAACAGGAAGTGAACCTCAATACTCAAGACCCTCCTCCTTCACAGGGATGCAGGGACTACGTCACCTTCTTCACGCTGTGTAGACACAGACTTAGGTACGTAAATCACTACTGGGAATTCTGCGTGTCCTGGGTAGCTGTTTAATCTGAGTTTCACAGAATACAATTTATCTTTTCAAAGTTGTGTCACTTGGGGCTGGAGACCCACCCGGCTGCTCTTCCAGAGGAGCCTGGTTCAGTTTCCAGTACCTCCGTGACAGCTCACCACCATTAACTCCAGTTCCTGGGGATCCGATACGCTGCCCTGCCCTCTGAGGACACCATACTCACATGTGGCACACTCACATACATAAACAGAACACTCATACACATAAAATTAAAAAAAACTAAAAAACGGTGTCACTTGGTTTTTACTATGTTCAGAGTTGTGCAACTATTACCAACACCATCCAGTTTTTACCTTTTTCTTAAAAACCTCTACCAACTGGTGTTGCCACAAATCTCTTCCTCTTTGGTACCTGCCAACCACTAAGCTTTCTGAGTCTATGGATTTGCCTACATTACACATAATGAAATCATGTGATTTTGTGTGTGTGTGTGTGTGGCTTCTTAGCATGTTTTTAAAGTTCATCCACATGTTTTGCATGCTTTGAACTTCCTAAGTTTTTGTGGGGTTTCAACTTTCTTAGGTGAGCTCAGCACTTAAGAGCACTGGCTGCTCTTCCGGAGGACCTGGGTTCAAATCCCAGCACCCATGCCTGTAACTCCAGTTCCAGAGAATCTGATGTCCTCTTCTGTCTTCTGCAGGCACATCAACACACATGCAGACATACCCATATACATAAAATTAAAAAAAAAAGTTCCCATCAAATTAAAAAACAAGCATTAAAGAAGATTCTGCACCAGGCGGTGGTAGCGAATGCCTTTAATCCCAGCACTTGGGAGGCAGAGGCAGGTGGATCTCACTGAATTCAAGGCCAGCCTGGTCTATAAAGTGAGATCCAGGACAGCCAGGACTGTTACACAGAGAAACCATGTCTTGAAAAAACAAACAAACAAAAAGAACAACAACAACAAGAAGATTCTGCTTCGAGAAAGCACAGAGAAGCCAAGTTGAAAAGAGAGAAGATCTAGTTTGAACAAGAGGCCTCTGTGGGAAATGAGCTCCTCATGATTGACAACAGCGACCAGCCATCTCCTGCCAGAGCTAAGAGGACTAACTGAAGGGAAGCAAGATGAGGACAAAGTGGCCACTCACACTGAAGAGGGCACACAGGCAGCAGAGACGGTGCAAAGAGGGGAGACCCAGAGCAAAGACAGGTGGCAACCCAGGCTGCAGACGCACGGCTCTTAGCCCTGCAACCCCCAACCTGCTGCTGGGCAGGGCATTCCTCTGTCAAGGAAGTGGTAAGACCCTCACCTGCACACCACTGATGAACATGACCCCTTTCCTAACAGAGTGCCTCTTCCTTCCTGCAAGAGGCCTTAACTCCTGAGCATCTGTGAACCGCAAATCCCATCAGTGTAGACCAATAACGTAGCTCAGGGACCCGTGCTGAGTGTCTCCTTGATGTCTCCCGGAGCCGGTGCCTGCCTTGCACAAACAAATGCCAAGTAGGCATTGACTGACAGGAAACTATGCACCCATCAGAAGCACACAGCTGTGTTTTCAATTCTGCTGATTCAATATTTGCCATCAGAAACAGCTTTTGGTCTGTCAGTACCGCAACCGTTTATCCTCATGGACAGAGGCACAAAATGTATGCAGTGCCTTTCGTGATAAAGGGAAGGCTGTCTGTAGCAATCCAAGGCACATCACCAGTGACTCACAGAGCCCCCTTTCCTCTCCTTGTTCCTCAGCCTGCTGAGAAATCCAATCTGGCAATCAAGGCACAGAGAGGCTGCCTCTTCCAGTTACAGGAACATCAGAAGAAGAAAAGGCCAACAGACACAGGCCATGTGGCAGCACAGGGGTCACGGGCTCAGAACAGGTGTAGCCACCGCATGGCCACGAGCCACGGGCAACTAACTGTATTAAAAGTCAAGTGTCCATTCCTGCCCCGTTAGTGATCATTTCAGGTGATCAACAGCTATGGGCATACACCTGGCAACACAAACCAACACCAGAGTATCATCACAGACAAATACTTTGGACAATGCTATCTTCAGCTAGGCCTACTGTGTGGTTGGATTTGAAAAAGTATGGGTCTACAGGCTGAATTTTCTGGATAGGCACATGATACCGTATTAGCTATGTTTCTTCTTGTGATCAAACACCTGAGAATAGCAACTTAGGGGAAGGAGGCCCATGTCAGCTCACGTCAGCTCACAGTTTAAAAAGGGGTTGTTCACCATGGTGGAAGGCATGGTGGTAGGAACATGAGGCAGCCAGAGGCACTGCCTGACGGTAGGAGGCACCAAGTACTGGCACACCCCTGCTTTCTCTGGAAAGTTCAGTCTGGAACTCCAGACCACAGGAGCTCAGAGCAGTGCAGGGCTCCCAGTACAAGGTCAGTAACTACAGCCAGTGGTTCGATATATGCTCCCCCCCCATTCAGTCACAGAATGAATGGTTTAGTGTTTTTTGGAATTTTTCTATTAATATGGTTTAATGAGATACCCCCAGTCAGAATGCTGCTGAGTGTGGGCTCCCCTTAACCACACACACATTTCAGAACCAACCACCTGGGCAGAGAACAAACAACGTGCTTACTTTTCAGCAGCATTAGAGTGCCCTCTTGTGGCAGCGCACAAGCCCTGCATGCTCATAACTTTGACAGGAAACAGAAAGGACTTTGTGCTTCGAATAAACATCAACTCTGTACAGACCTACATTGAGAGTCAATCGGAATATAAGATGGGTGCCTGTGAAACAGGGCGATCTGTGTTAAGGGAAAAGGAACTATGTGAGCAAAGTCCCCCTTTAAAGAAAGTTGCTGCAGCTTATCCGCTGAGGTCAACCACATACCTAGTTACCAGCAAAAGACAACGAAACCTGCTCTTTGGATTTGATAGTCTCGACATTTTCTCCTCCAAGCTCGAGGTGGAACTGTAATTATTCCTTCATTGACAGCGCTTCCTTCTTCCACTTTTTCCCTTTTTCTCATACAAACCATTCATTCTTTCCACATCTTACTTTCTTTACATTTCATAAACATACGGATCAATCAAAAGATAAAATGTGGTTTGATGCACTGTTTGATACACTGAAGCCTTGTACATGACACCATCTGTATGCAGACAGCCCGAGGAGGCAGGGCTCTCAGAGGGCTTTGAGGGTCAGACAAGATGGGGATGGGACTCTTCCTCGGGTGACAAGTCACAGTAGCTGGTTGGACCACAGTCATCTATGATAGATAACAATCACTATCTGAGTAAGGCCTAAAGAGGCTTGAGTCCTCCCGGCTGACCACATGCCTAAGCAGCTCCTGGGTGTTCGATTACGCTGTAGATTACTCCTCAGATCTATGCAGGATTGTAAACTACCTCTCCTAGGGGTTTAATAACGAATCGGCACTTTCATTAAATGTCTTCAGTGCCCCCATGGACAGGTCATGTGATCAGTAGCTGAACTGGCAGGAAATCTCGTTTGTTGCTGCCTCCAGCTTCAAAATTCTTTATCCTGACCATTCCTGGCTGTCTCCAATCCCGTCTCCCAGAAAATGGACTTGGACTACGAAGGCGAGTCTTCTGGAAAATGAAATGGTTCCAATGTGATATTCTTTCTTATTAAGAAAGCAGAATTACATTCAGATTTTTCTTTAGAAGACTTGTTTTTATGTGTATAAATGTTTGCTACATATGTGTACCACATGTTTGCAGTGTCCACAGAAGCCAGAGAATGCTGATCATCTGGAGCTGGAGTTACAGTGTCTGTGAGCCCTGCTGGGAACCGACCCTGGGTCCTCTGTAAGAACATCACCTGCTGGGCCACCTCTCCAACCTCCACAGTCACATGTTTTAAAGGACCTAATACTATAAAAATACAAACTATGAATACGTTTATATATTGAAATGGCAATTTAAAATATTCTATTCTAAGGTCCTTGTTATTGTTTTGTTTTCTTGAGACAGGGTCTTCCCTATATAGAGCCCTGGTTGTCTTGGAAATCCCTACGTAGACCAGGCTGTCCTGGCCACAGAGACCTACCTGCCTCCTGAGTGATAGAGTAAAGGTGTGCACCATCACACCAGGCACTAATTAATTTTTAATTGAGCGCTTGTCTCTAAACGGTAATGTTCCCCACAGAACACAATACTGTTACAGACTTTCCACAGCAAAACTATCTTTCACTGATTTACTGCATTTGATTTTAATTATGAAACCGAGGAGCGATTTCTTCTTTTACTCATGTTAATAAAACGATAACCCTATATTTTTCCAAAAGCAGCACAGGTTTTCACTGTAAGCAGTCTGTAATATTTCTACACGTGGCTTTTCACCTTGTGCACATTTTCTTAAAATGAAGAAGAAGATGATAGCAAACTCTCATATCGACAAGGATTTCTATTTCATTTCCAATACCTGAGAGTATAATTTAGAGAGCAGGTAGCTGGGAGGCGGTGGTGCACACCTTTAATCCCAGCACTCGGGAGGCAGAGGCAAGGGGGATCTCTGTGAGTTCAAGGCCAGCCTGGTCTACAGAGGGAGTTCCAGGAAAGGCACAAAGCACACAGAGAAACCCTGTCTCGAAAAACCAAACAAGAAGAAGAAAAGGAGAGCAGGCAGAGATGCTCACACTGCTGAGTCAATGTCCACAAAGTCTATCTCTGAAGACACTACTTGATGTGCTCATTCTAAAATCCACTCAGGTCATGGTCCACAGAGGGCTTGTTTAGGAGCAGTTTTAGCAGGCTTGCATAGGGAAACAACCTCCTGGGCTGATGCTGTAGGTTATTACAGTCAGCACGCATCAGCTAAACACAGCATAACCCACCATCCAGACCTGCTCTCGGCTCTGCCAAACACCAACACGATCTAGTACGTGGGTGTCCATCTTCCAGACTTAATCTCTACCGACAGGGACCGGTGGGGAATCTCAGGGATCAAAAAATGTTAGGTTCAAATATGACTCCAACTCAAAGTCTGTCATTTGAGTCACTCCCAAGTTGTTAGGACCGGGGAGTGTAGCTCAGTGGTGGAATGATTGCCTAGCATGTATCAGGCCCTGGGTTCTACTCCCCAGCACCACACAATCAGTCAATCAATCAATGAACACATGCACACACACATACATAAACACATATTTTGGCTTTTAACTTCTTTGTGAAACAGGGCCGACCAGTCACCCTGTTCTTTTGTTCAGTTGCCTATTCTTCACACAGGAGGGACCCAGGAAACCCCTTGGGAAGGCAAGCAAGCAAGAGCAGCCCTTCCCACAGTGGTGACCACTATCAACACTATGAACACATCCCACAGGCTGAACTCCACGACAGACACCGAAGCAGCTTTAACACTGTTTCAGACACAGACTCTAACCCTACCTGTAAGCATTTCTAACTGCAGACTCCCTCAATGTGTACCTTGAAGTTCCCCTATCAATCACAGGGAAGCAGCTCCCAGCCCTAAGTAAATGCATGCATTAAGCTCTGTCCAGAACACTCGGCACCCTCTTGCATGTGGGTCAGTTACTCATGACAGCCTTTACCACCTCTGATGGGGCTGGCCTGGGGTGGAGAGCTCATGAGAAGCAGAGCTGGGGACTAGCTTTAGAATCCCATCTCAGCCCTCTGTTGCACTATACCTAACGGAAGGGGCAGTAAAGTCCCAGAGCTTCAAATACATAATGATTAACACCAGAGCACAGTCCCTACCCAGACACAACCATCAAGTTCATCACTAACTGAACACATCTCCTTACAGTAGAGACTATCCACATCCCTGAGATACTTAGGTTCAAAGAACACTTGCAAATAAGAAAGAGAAAAAAACTCAGAGAGATTTCTAACATTGAAATGAAAGCTTTTCAGCTTCCTCTTGCCTACAGGAAAACAAAAAATAAAACTGCATCCCTACCGGGTGTCATGGCCACGCCTTTGATCCCAGCATGAGGCTGAAGCAGGCAAGCTCTCAGTTCAAGACCAGCCTGGCCAACACAGCCAATTCCAGGCCAGCTGAAGCTACCCAGCAGGACCGACTCCACAACCACCACACCCGCATTCCTAAAGCATCTGGAATTCAGAGCGCTGACACGCATTTGGCAGCATGTGTCAAAATTTGGAGAATCCCTTACAGGGTACTAGTCAAAGTGCACATAGACGTACGTACACAAGGACGTGCCAAGAGTAAAAGTGCAACACTTTGAATACCCTGAGCACGCAGGACACTTGGTAGAACCGCATGATCGGGAAGAGTGAGGAGCCCAAGTCTCACAATGTGGACCTTGGATAAACCATTAATCCAGACAGCAAGTGACAGGAGTGGGCAGTGTAATCCCTGCTTCATTCAAACCAGCTCAAGGTGAGGGGGAGGAGGGGGGGGAGGGAGGGGAGATAGACAGATAGATGCTGGACACAGAAAAGGGCCACAGACTTCCCCTGAGGGTGGAAAGAGAGGGACAGGGTTATCTCTCACATGGTCTACTTTGTAGACATTGTATGTTTGGAGTCAGTAACTACTTACGAAACAAAAATACAAAATCCCAAGTAGCAAGGATCTCGAAGGCTCATTTTCTAAAAGGGATAGAACAGTGCAGACTAGTTTTCCCACTTGCAAAGCTGTGTGGCCAGTGAGTACAGGATTACCACAAAGTCCCACTCTCGGAGCTCTTTCTAGATTTTAGCCAAGTCATTCATTTCAGGAATTTTAAAGGCCAATAATGCCTATCTTCAGATAATGTAAGAATGACGAAATCAGAGCGAGGCCTTTATAATTATGGATGTTAGGAAACAAAGACTTAGACAAAATAAACGACCAATGCTGCTGCATAGTTTTGCTACACTTTATTCTGGCCCCACTTCTTATTTAAGAGAACTAAGCATCCAGTGTCCAAATATAAATATCACCATGTGTTGGAAAAATAACCTTCAGATTTGTGCTCTGACCTCAATTTGGCACAATTAAATCATATGAAGCCAGACACAAATGCTCACAGCTTGGCAGTGGTGGAATCCTGAAAGCAGCCCACTGCAGTAGACTGTACCTCCCTGAGCCCGCACTGCAGGGAAATCCTCAAGTCACACACACAGCACACTGTGCACAGGTTCTTTTATTCTGTCCTGTGGATGTCAACGGTGCTGACAGATAGTGTTGGGAAAATTAGAAAGCACACACCTGAATGTTGTCACATTGCTCTACATCACGACTTAGTAACTACTGAACAGTTATGTCTATTAAATACAGTGAACAAAACGGTATGTTTACACCATTCTCCTGTAAACAAGGCTGTGCACAACAGTAACACACAGAATTATGCATACCATGATATCAAGGAGGAAAATACCTCTTTAAATAAACTATTCTATTTATAAATAAACTCTGATTTTTTTCAGTACACATTTACAGACCTGATCAATAAAAAGAAACAATATATAATATATATTTTTTCCTTTAAAAAGCAAATGTTGAGATATGGACCACACGAGAAGATCCACCTAGGGAAAGGGTGAGGAGCAAGCAGAGGGCATGAGAGTTACAAGAGTGACTCCTGTGAGCACACACCAACACAAGAGAGGACTGGCTAGGAGGAGCTCATTTTTACTTGAATTCCAGCAAGTTGCAATCAATCTTGTAATATACATAGGGGTAGTATTCTTGCTGACTCAGGTTTAGGCCAGGAATATCCATAGGAGCCTATGGAGAGACCACAAACGCCAGTTAGGTACTTACAGGACCTCATCTGGGCTGAAGTTATGCATTTAAACTAACTTAATCTGACCAGGCACTCACTTTGCTTGAAGTGTGGGTAGACCCTGAGGCTGCTGAGTCACACTGAGTCACACAGCAAGCAGGAAGGCCAGACTGAGCTAAGCTTCAATGCTGAAAACTGTGACTGAACCATGACCTTCCCATGTTTTATTGTGTAAAACTGCAAAAGTTAGCTTTTTAAAACTTGGGTTTAGGGGATAAGGCTTAAAAAATGTAGTATCCAAATAAACCAAGTGTAGTTTTAAAGATCTCAGATCTAGTTACACCTTGTAAGAATTTATTGAGGGCCAAGTTTGTACCAAAGACTTAGGGTTCTTGTTTTCTCCAAGATTTTATGAAAAGATAGCAAGTCATTTCCTGCATTTTCTCTTACCAAAAAAACGAATTTTTCATTATTCCGATATATACATGAGATACTACCATCTTCAACTAAAGTGAAAAACAGCAAGCTATGTGAAATTTAAACTGTAAAATAAAAGCCCACTAATATGGTGTAACAACAAAACCACACACACTGTTTGTGGTGTTCTGGTTAAAAGCTAATGACCGGGCATGAAGAGCACTGGCTCTTCCTCCAAAGGACCTGGGTTCAACTCCCAGCACCACACGCTGCTCCCAACTGTGCAGAACTAGGGGATCTGCCTCCCTTTTCTGGCCTCCCTGGGTGTTAGGCACTCACTGATACACACACATATATGCAGGCAAAACACACATAAACATAAAACTCTAAACTGTTCCTCTGAGCCAAAGAGACTCCAGCCACAGTAAAGGTACTTGCTGCCAAGCCTCCTGATGACCTGAGTTTGAACCCTGGAACCCACCCACATGGTGGAGGGAAAAGTTACACACACACAAACACACACAGCATGTGTGTATCCTCCCCAAATAAATAAAAACATAATAATAAATAAATAATCTATTGACTCCGTTATTTCTACCAGACAAAATTAAAATAACTTCCTATTTTCTCTGCAATCTATATTGTTTAAGAACAAGGGGAAGTACTGGGTGTTTCTGAACATCTGCAGCTTAAACATCTAATCCACAGCAAGATAACGATGGCCGCTAGAATACCGAGAACAGCCACACCTAGAATGTGAACAAGGAAAGTTCTTGCTGAGTTTACCTAGCGAGCCGCTCAGGGGAAGACCGGCCTGGGTCATGGGCGCCTGCTATCCTTTCTACCAATACTCTCGCAGCAGCTCCCTCCATCTCCTGAGCGAACAGTACTTACATCGATAATAGCAGCTGCACTGCTGTCTAGGTGCTTGTACAGCTCATGTAAAACTTCTCGGAGTTTCTTCACCGTTTTCTTATTAGGTTGAAGGAGCATCGCTTGGAAGTTCACCGGCAAGCCATACCTTAAAAAGCAGCAGAAGCAGTGTGTAGTACAAGCGCACACACAGACATTTTCTTTTCAGAGCAAACATCCTCCTGCTTCTCTGAAAGGCTCCTCATGGACACAGCACGCATCATGTTAAATAATCCCTTTACAATCGGCCACCAGCCACAGAAGCTTACACCAGCATGTAAATAAACCTGAGTCCACCACAAGTCCGTCCTTAAAACTGAGCCACTTCAGGGGTGGTGGCTCCCGCCTGTGATCTCAGTGCTGAGGAGGCTAAGGCAAGGGCTGTGTAAGTTTGAGGCCAGCCTAAACTGTAGCAGACGGGAAACCAGGCAAGCCAATCACTAGTAATTAGTTAATATTTAATTTCACAGTAATCTATGAATCTATGAATATGTCCAGCACATAAAAATAAAATAGGGCTAGAAGATATGCTTATACCTAAATATTGAGACTTTCCATACTTACTTGAAACATTTTAAAAAATTTAAAGATGAGAAGCATGGCTACAGGTAAGTTTTTAAATGATTTCTAACAGGAGCAGCATGTGCAGAGGCTCAAAGGGTATTGTTATCTTAAAATCTACACTGTACATCACACTACATGCAAAATATCTGAAAAAAAATCTTCATTTTAAACAAACATTGGCTTTTTTTTTTTTTTTAAGACAAGGTCTCACTGTGTAAACCAGGCTGGCCTTGAACCCAGAGACCTGCCTGCCTCTGCGTCCTGCCTGCTGGGATTAAAAGTGTGCGACACCAATCCAACTTGCTTAACATTTTATAATTAATTTTGCACTTAATTACAAATCATGTGCCACACACAAATATATTGAGTGAACTGAGGAACGACGGTGATCCCACGGAGCTAGAGCGATATCTCAGGGGTGAGAGCACTGGCTGCTCCTCCAGAGGACCCGAGTTCAATTCCCAGCACCCATGTGGCAGCTCACAACTGTCTGTAACTGCAGTTCCAGAGGACCTGAGGCCCTCCCTCTTCTGGACTTCATGGGCACTGTAATATACAGACATGCATTCAGGCAAAATACTTAGACACAATAAATAAATAACTTTTTAATGGTAGTGCTCCCCTAATTAAAATGGAGCTTCAAGTTTCTTTTGCCTAGTGCTATCCATCACTGGGCACAGTCCTGGGGTTTCTGGCAGAGCCGGAGCAAGCTCACTTGCACCTCCAGCCTTGTAAACGTCTGACCCACATACTCACTCACAGTTCATGACACATGGTCATCACGGTAAATGACTGAGTTACTGGTTCACTATTTACCACACTGCACTTTGGATTAGTGGAGTTCAGGCCTTTCTCATGACCAGCTTTACAGATTCTACTAGAAAAGGTTGTGCTGTATCACACACCTCCAGACTGCATCAAAAGGCCATGTGGGACAAGCATGATGGTGCACACCTGCTATGGTGGCACTCAGGAGGCTGAGGCAGGAAGGTCAAAGTGTGAACCAGCCTATGCTACAAATGAGTTCGAAGTCAGCCAGGAGGAGACTGTATCAAGCAAAACAAGTGGCAATGTTGAGCAACTGACACCATTCCAGCTGGCCGACCACAGAGCACGTTCAGTGTTCCCCACAATGAGGGCACTGACTGCACAGACCTACTCTCCTTAAACAGCACATGATGTACCTTGAGGCAGAGTGAAGCAGTGTGGATCCCTCTCCTGAACCTGGTGCTAGAGGACAAGCTTGTGTGACCCTGACGTGTGACCCTGACGGTCTCTGCCTCTTCATATGGCTGGACTGTCATGAGAAAGAGGGACACTGAGCTCTGCAGCTCCAACTTTCTCAACTGTCTTACCTTAAAACAGATTCGACAAAAACCCTCAATGCTTTTATATGAATCCATGCAATAAACGCCTCACTGAAATTCACTTTGAGCCACCGCACAAGTGGTCCCTTTAAAAAGAAAAACACAAAATTACCACAAATTTGGTTTGCAAACGGCAATTAGAAAGTCAAACATCTGACCACATTATGAAAGTTTCAAACATTATGCTGAACACCCTATTACCTTCCTTCCTGCTCTTAAATGAAAGGATGAGCCAGTACTCTGTACCCTCAAAGACTCTACAGTGACCCGGGCTCAAAAACAGCAAAGGCATGGCTTCATGGAAGCAGTCTAAACTGGGTTTGAAAGCTGTAGCACAAACACTTGAACACACAACATAATGCCCAGCATATTTAGTACACTGACAGAGAACTCAACCTGAAGCTTCTTGGGAACACAGCCATTCCCCAACCCGAGCTCACGGTGTTCTAATCTGTGAACAAGGGCTTGTTCTGAGGCCCTGAAACCTGCTCATGTTTTACATTTTTTCTGTTTCTATGACAATGCAAGTTCTTGTTGAACTTAAATGTTGAGCACAATTAAAAACTTCTTGAAAGATGTCAAACAATAATACCTCCTCCTGTCTACCTATAAAGACATCATTACTGACTCAGTTAACACTTAGGTTAGGTAATACACAGGACCATGTGGATGTATCAAGCAACTGATTCAGGCAAAGAGGATACAATTCAGTGAAAATTTCTGATCAAAATGTTTGCTCTTTGAGCTGGGTGGCCACGAGCATTGACAACATGTGCTGGCTAGAAAGCAGAGCAGCAGGGGGCAGTGAGCAGTGAGCATGGCTGTGTCTGTGTCAGGCTGCTCCCTGGTGATGGAAGAACATCTGGACTGGACTCGGGGTGTGCTTCCAGAGGCACCTCCTTCACACGACCCTGAGCTGCTGGGAATCTACCTGTAAATATATATTCTAATTTGTTTGTGAGAACTTCCCGATCCTCCTGCCTCTTCCTCCAGTGCTGGGATTACAGGCTGTGCCACCACAGCCAGCTTTTGTCAGGGTGGCACTGTGGCTGCTAGGTGCTGGTGAAGCACCCTACTGAGCTACATCGTCAACCCCAATACTTACATTTTTCTAGCACCAAATTATAAACTGTTTTTTCATAATGTTTCTCTCTGAGACTTCCAGGCTTTCAGTATCTCCAGAATGTATTTTTCCATTTTCCTAAGACTCAAAAGCAAAGTAAGCTCTAAAAAAAATCCAATGAAGATTGCAAAAGGAGGGCATGGCTCAGGGGTAAGGACGTTTGCTGTGCACGCACAAGGACCTGAGGTCAGATCTCTGGACCCAGGTTTAAAAAAAAGCCAGACATGGACACACACTTGTAACCCCCGTGCGTGGGAACGGGTGACAGGAGAGATCTGGTAACTGATGGCTGCCTATAATCCCAACACTCTGAAGCTGAGGCAGGAGAATCCCCAAGAGCCCAAGACAGCTCTGGGCCACACGGTGAGGTCTGCCTAGACTATGGGATGAATCCTGTCTCAAAAAAGAAGTGGAAGAGTACAGCAACTAGAATCAACTCTCTTAAAGGAAAAGCCAGACAAGTTTTTGCCAAGTCAAAGACAGGCAAGACCACTTCACTTCCCCGACACTGACGATGCTAAGGAACACCACATACAAACTGCTTCTTCTTGTCAGTAGACAGCCTGTTCATTTCCTCTTTATCTGCTTTCATCTCCTCCTCGTTATACTGGAAGTCACGAACTATGAACCTAAATTTGGAGGAAAAAAACAAATTTGTCCACACCATATATATAGCAAATGCAACAGATTAAAATTATATGCATACATTTATGAGAGGGACAGACAGACTTACTTGTTTTCTCTGGCTTTGTGTCTGAAATCATCAACCGCTTTTCTAAACAAGGTGACGTTACAAAGGTAACTGTCTTGGTCCTCTGAAAGAACACTAGAGGGGAAAGTCACTGTGAGTTCTAGACGTCCTGTGGATTTCACAAACGGGAAAGGGGGGGACTGGAGGCATGCTCACTCTTCACCTGCATGCCTTCATCGGGAAGATGCTCTGTCTGGGATGCTCTCTGGTCAGGAAGCCCACACACCCTCTCCTCCACTCACCAGCTAACAAAACCATCTGTTCACTAAGGGAAGCCACACTCTACAGGGCATGCTGTTCAATTTCTACATCAGGCTGGTTCGTCTGATGGACTATCCCTCTTTCCAGTCCATTCCAGTCAGCCACCAGGGCCTGGCTGCACACGGCCATCACCTCACACCCCAGGTACTCATTCCTGTTTCCCATCACATCCCCAATCAGAATTTCACAAGCAACAGTCTCAACAGCTCTGAATGAATACACTTCTGTGTGTCGGGCTCCTTTTCAGGCTGTACAGTGTCAGTGAGCTCATAACTTCCAGCCACAGCTCCATGGACATCACTACAAAAACCTTTCCAGACACAAGTGCCGGGAAACTGCCACAGAGATGTGTAAGGCCCTGAGGAGCAGGCCACTGCTGGAAAGGGTGGACTGTGGCTCGGACAGTAGGAATCAGCTGACTCTACACGAAGAGAACCCATGCACAGGGGCTGCAAAGCCACTCAGCATTTTCAACAGCTAAGGCCCAGGGTGGGTGATGTCACTGGGGGTGGGGCCTCTTCTACCTTTCATGCCATGAGGATTTTCTAATGTTTAATTTATGGTTTTGTAAAAGAAAAACAGCTTCTGAAGGATAGGTGATACACACGCAAATTCTCCATCTTCAGTGTGTGCAAGCCAGGTGCACACCCACAAAACATCTCCACACTTAAGGTAACAAATATCCATCCTTCTGAAGTTGCCTTGGGAAAGGTTTTTCTTTTTATGTTTAGGTTTTGGTTTTTTAGGGGAGGGGAAGGCTGCACATCCACACGCACCTCACTTGCACATGCCTGACGAGAGTGCTGGATGCTGTGGAGCTGGAGCGACAGCAGCTGTGAGCCACTTGACGCAGGGGCCAGAGTTATAGAGTGAGACACAAGTCTCAAGCGAAAAGGAAAAAATCATGCTTCATTCTTAAATTTGTGTGTGTGTGTGTCTTTCCTGGAGGTCAAAGGACAACTCTTTCTGCCATGTAGGTCCTGGGATCAAACTCAAGTCATCAGGCCCAGTGACAAGCACCTTTACCCACAGAGCCACCCTGACAGTTTAAGTAGTATTTCTTCATGATTAAATGTGGACCTGAACTCTCTCCAGATACAGTGTTAGCCAGAACTATGGCTGCCGGGAGGCTTAGTTTAACCCGGTGAGCATAACAATTACTACATGTAAATAGATGAACTGACTGTTAGGTCTGCCTTGGGACATTTCAGTGACCCTTGCCGGAAGCAGAGTTTTCTAGAGCCCCCAGCTCTTCCGGCTCTTCCTGACCCCTTGCCTCTCTAAGGCTCGAGCCAGTCATCTGGTTCTTCCCCCTGCTTTAGACAGCGCACTCTGGCAACCCTAATCCAGAACACAGGAGAATTCTGCACAATGCCTAGGACAATTTGTATGTACATTCTAGCACTCAACCTACTAACCCAATCCTCGGAAACTCTAGTGAGTGACTTCTAGGAGGAAGGTACGATAACCAGTGAGCTGACCCAGACTGACTTTTCTAAGTTTCTGGTGCAGGTAACTGAAGTCAGGGCCTCCCATATGCTGGGTAAGAACTCAACCATTGAGCTACCCCTCCTCCCCAGCCTCCAATCAGACAAGTTAAGAAGCAGAGACATTGCCAGCCTGGTCTTCACAGTTGCAGACCAGCCAGGGTGACATAGTGAAACCTTATCTCAAACAAACACCCACCAAGAGACAGACAGAAAAGTGGTGAAAATACAAGGGGAAGTGCCAAGTCTCCTGAGCACGCGTCAGTGAAGAGTTCAAGACAGTGCCAACCTCGTCCCTGGCTACAGCTTCACACACATTACACACATCCTTGTAGGCAGCAGGATTCCCAATCATCGGACATTTGAAAACTTTAAAATAGAGTACTATTAAACAGCTAGGCTTTGTGCATTGACAACGAAGGTGAGAAGACCAGCAGGATGAGCACATCAAAGCACTTCCTGTCAAGCCTGACGACCTGGAACTGACATGGTGGGAGGAGCAAACTGACCCCCTGCCACTCAAGCTGTCCTCTGGCCTCCACAGAGAGGCCCCCAACACACACACACACATCCCCTTCCCAAATTCAGGTTTGAGGACGGCATTTTTATTTTAAAAGTTAAAATACACAGTATTCTGTTTCATTACAGCATCTTCTGAGTATACTATTTTAAAGTTTTTTCTTCTACTTCAAAATTCATCTTTCATGGAGCACATCTTTAATCCCAGGACTTGGGAGGCAGAGGCAGGTGAATCTCTGTGAGTTCGAGGCCAGCCTGGTCTACAGAGCGAGATCCAGGACAGCCAGGACTACACAGAGAAACCCTGTCTTGGGGAAAAAAAAATTCACCTTTCATTCATTACTCGCAAGACTCATTGATATAGCAAGTCTTTTTTAAAAAAGGACCGACCCAGTGTGGCGATGTGTGAGCTGTCTATGAAGCTCAAGGAGTGAGCCACACAACCTACAGAAGGAACGAGGCCCAGATGCCTCAGGCTCTACTCCAGCAGTATGAGCCCAGTGATGTCCTCCAACAGACCCTGCCAGAACCGGGTCACCACGGTTGCTGGGAACAGGACTCTTAGAGTTATTTCCTGTTATAGCTTCATTTAAGTTTTTAAAAATTAAAAACAAAACAACAACAAAGAAATTTAGTAAAACCTTGCACACAGGGGGAAAGGCCATTTAATAAAATCTGGCACAAAGGCAAAACAAAAGACATTTAAAACAGCAACAAAATGTGTCAAGCTTGCCTGGTGAAATTGGCCTATCATCCCAGCCCTCGGCAGTTAAAGGCAGGCAAATTAAGAGTTCAGGGCCAGTCTAGGATACCTGAGAACCTGTCTCAATAAACATGGAAGGAAGGAAGGAAGGAAGGAAAAAAGGTAGGTAGGTAGGAAGGCTGGTCAAGTGGTACTATCCATATTTTTTAAATATTTATTTTTAAGAGTACTGGTGTTTGCCCACATATATGTCTGTGCATACATATCCTCCTCTGCCAAAGTAGCCAGTGCTCTGAACTGCTGAGTCGCCTCTCTAGCCCCGTTACTATCCATATTTAATTGACTTAATCTGAGTAAAGAACTTGAAATAGTGACTGCCTTACCAGGCTGAGATGAGGCTCAGCATAGATAATACGTGCCTAGCATGAGCCAAGTTCTGGGTTTGACCCCCAACACCACACACACAAAAAGGAAAATGTCAGCGGTAAGGCGAACAGCAGTCTTCATCAAGCCAGGAGCTCTTTCCTGCACAGTGAGTAACAGAGCACTGCCCCCTAGCCTAGCTCTCCTAGCTGGCTCATGTGAACTGCAGGCTCCTCCTGGTGCTACTGAGCTGGCTCCATGTTCTCCATGGACATTTAAACAGCCACATTTCTTAGTCAGTGATGCCAAGTGCACTTTACACTTGAACCTGGCGGAGTGGATGTTTACCCTGACTGAGGTGGGGCTGGGGATCCAGAAGGCCACTGTGACAAGTATTGCCTGAATTGAACTCTTCTTCCTTTAAACTATTAAAGTGATTAGCAAAAGATCTAACTCTCTGAAATGGTATACTTAAAGTCCTCCTTTCAGAATTAGGGCCTACTACTCCCTGTCCTACACAGCACCCACACCCAACCCTGCAGCCTGCCTTTGCATGGCTACCTCTGGAGGACACTGCACTGACCCTTCACGATCCTCCTAGGTAACCGCTTCCCAGATACCTCGTCAACCTCTGAGCTCAAACGGAGGTCAAACAGAGGTCAGGAACAACAGTCTAGATGAGAATGTGTGTCGAGACTCAACCACTGACTTCAGCTTACCATATAAGAGTTGGTTTGAGTGAAGGATATTTCCTCAGATGGAGGGGATCACAATGAGCTCAGACTATAGCTCTCAAAGGACCAACACTTGTCAAGTGCCAATGGGACAACCCTGTGTTTTATATATTCTATCAAGTCTGTAACCTCCTAACTTAGGTCATCTGAGAGGAGGAAATGAGACCCAGACAGGTTCAAAGACTTGCCCAGGTCACACGGCAAGTTGAGAAGAACCTCAATAGGGTCCATGATTTTCCATCACACTAAGCGAACTCCCAATGAACTAAAACAGAAGTACCCCACGGCCTAACCTTACCAACCTCACGTCCTCACTGTCTTCCACACCGTCCTTTACAAGAACATCTGGGAGACAGTGGCAGACACTGCTGATAACCTGGGTCATGAGCTACAATGTCACTGCCTTGGCACTGTGAACTGAAAACCACATGCATTACACAGCTTCAACACGGCTTCCTCGTCTATGAGGAAATGAGTTACCTAAACTGCTTCACAGCACTGCTTAAAGTGACAGACAATACACACTGAACTCGCAACCCAACTGTTTACTTGAGTAAGGCAAGCCTTCTGTTGCTTTTTCAGGATAGGCAGATCTGGCCTCAACTCTCTTCTCAAATGACAATGGATTTGATCAACCCAGCCTCCAGGAGCTGCCTGGTGACTCCTCTGTGAGGTCAATGACGTTAGTTCCTAGTGACCAAGTGCAGAGTGGACGAGGCTTCAGAAGGCAGCGAGGTGTGGCAGAGAAAGTCCCCTCACTGGTTCTGGTCCTAGTCCTGCCCAGTGAGAAGTGTGACTCTGGACAGACAACTTCATCTCACTCTCCTCAAACTTCTCCATCTATAGAAATGAGGCGGGGGCTGGGGGGTGGTGGCGCACGCCTTTAATCCCAGCACTCGGGAGGCAGAGGCAGGCGGATCTCTGTGAGTTCGAGGCCAGCCTGGTCTCCCAAGCGAGTTCCAGGAAAGGTGCAAAGCTACACAGAGAAACCCTGTCTCGAAAAACCAAAAAAAAAAAGAAAAGAAAAAGAAATGAGGCGGTCACACTGGCTGCGCCCAGTCCCTTCTAGACATAAAATGATAACTAGAGATGATAATTTACCAAGCAAACTGATGGCTCTAAAGTTACAGGTTCACTGCAAAGGAAACGCAGACCACAGAGGTATCTCCTAATCCCACAAGCTGCAGGAAGACCTGGAGGGAACAAAGTGCTACTGCCGGACGGCTACTCACTTGCTCGACCTGGGGACCACCATCTCTGCGAGCGTTTCATACTGCTTAACCCAGTCATTGTGGTTCAGCCTGCAGAAAAGGCACAGGAAGTGTGGGGGGAATGAGTCTTACTTCTGCCATGCCCAGGAAGAGAAAACACGGACAGATAGGAAACGTGGCTCCAATAAAATACATCACAGATATGTAGCAACCCCCCCCCAGCCTCCTACTGAGAACATGCCTCACCTTCAGAGTGAAGCAGGAAGTAACCATCGCCCGCCTCCCTCAGAGCTAGTAACTGTCACAACAGAGGCTCAGCCAAGAGCCTGGTTTGTTAAGGTGGTAAAGCACCGCACAGTCTCTGTTCTTCCTAAACTGCATGGTTGAAAACCACACCTCATTTTAAAAACACAAGAGGCCGTGGGCAATCACTACTCTTGGTGGTCATTACAAAGGGCTGACTCAAACTCTATGTACAGAAAGTGGCATTTCCCCGGGGCAGGAGGAACCAAGTGGTAGTAATTGGTGCTGCCCCAGAACATTGTGCAACAGCTTTCGGGAAAGGCCACTGGCTTTGGGGGCGTGGAGAGACAACTATGTGTGATTTACAATAAAGTGTTTGTAGGCATGGCTAATTCATTATGTAAAGTGGCCTACAGGGCTCCTGTCTCCAAAAGCTGAAATTTTCTAAACACAAATTTTAAAGAAAGCTAAATAAAAAAATATGGGCAAAGATTATTTTCCTGTAAGCTATAAAATCAAAGATAAATAGAAATTTTAAATAAATAATGTGTTCCAATGTGTTAGTAAACAAAATTTTATTTGTTTGTGTATCACTGTGGCTGCTTCAGCTCTAACAACCATGGACATGGTATAGCCAGCTGAGCAGTTATAACAGCTGGTAGAGCCAAAAAGACTCCTTTTGGTTTTTTGAGAGAGGGTTTCTCTGTGTACCTCTGGTTGTCCTGGAACTCACTCTATAGACCCGGATTGACCTAGAACTCACAGAGGTCTCCCTGCCTCTACCTTCCAAGTGCTGGGATTAAGGGCTGGCGCCACCACTGCCCAACTCACATTCTTCAATCTTACAGGGCTCAAATTCAAATAACAAATTTTCAAAATAACAAATTCAATGGCCTGATTTTGAAAAATCTAAAATATGTATTTTTAAAAGTTTAATAACAAAATTATTTGCTCTATTAGTCAGCCAAACCTACCAATTTATAACTGATGTCTCCACTACATCATTATGAACCAAACTGTACTGTATGTGCCACATGAACAAATGTTTTGTGCTTGAGATTTAGGAACTCTCTGGTAACAGACATACTTGGGGACTACCACCAGTAGTGTGACCAGGTACTCTGAGTCAAGAACAAAGTCATCTTTCTTCACGATCTCTGCCAGGCTCCGAGTCAGCAAACTTCCCCTGAAGAATGAGAGGAGAGTCACTGGTGAGTAAGTGCACACTTCCATGGCAAAAGCAAAGAAAGGGGCTAAACATAAAGGCTCAGTGCTGTAAGAGTACTTGTTCTTGCAGAGGACCCAGGTTCAACACCCACGTGGAGGCTCAGCTGCAAGGGATCTGACACCCTCCTCTGACCTCCAAGGACACCGGGCACACATGTGATGCACAGACATAAATGCAGGCAAAACAATCATACACAGAAAATACAGTCTTTAAGTTTTATTTAAGAAGTCAACGGTAGCCAGATGTACCCTACCCCTGCAACTCAAGAAGCGTCAATGTTTGCCAGCATGTCCCTCTAATGTCTAACTTTGTGCTTGTTTTAATTACTGTAGCTCGGCTCTTCTCATAATTACATACCCTGACGGAGAAAGCACTAGTCACCAGACACCAGTCTATTTCACTGCAATCATGGAATTACGTCATCTAAGCACAGCCTCTGTTTCTCCTCCCTTCCCTAGATTTCATGGGATACCAGACAATTTTGGTTAGTTAACACAATAATCAACCTTCAAATCAGTTTTCATTTGGTCTTCCAGTCATGAAAATGCCTTGTCCTGCTTGCGCCACGGACCATCAGCTTTTCCTTGGACTATGATACAACTCTGAACAGCTCTGCACTTGAAGCTACACTCGGCGGCTGACAGATGCTCAGAGGTTAAGAGCACTTGCTGCACCAACCACGTGGACTGGAGTTCAGACACCAGCATCTGTGTATGGAGCTGTGCACAATCATGCACATGCCTATAACCAAGAACTAAGGGGCGTGGAGACAGGATGACCCGAGGCC